>JPKC01003665.1:0-54988 GCA_000750925.1 Pseudogymnoascus sp. VKM F-4518 (FW-2643)
GCACCCCACAACCCACCACGTTCACCCTCCTCGCCTTCACCCCCCGCCCCATGCAGCCCTCCCCTTCCAAACCCCTTCTAGAGCCAAGCAAATTCCTTGGCACACACACGTTCGCTCCCTCAACTACCTCTACTTTACAGTAGCACGGTGCCATCGAGCACACACGGCAGCCCTTGCATCCACGTGGTCGCAGCGACGGATTGTCTTGGCAGGGCGAGAAAATGCGATCGCGGTCGTGGCCAGGGGTGTTATCATGGCCGTGATCGTGCTGGCGAGGAGGGTTTTATCGTCGGCGCGCATGTGCGGACCTGGCTAGTTCTCTCACCCTTCCCGTTGATGGTACACGCTCCCTGCTGCCCTCGTGGGCGGGAAGGCGAGGGCTGGGGGCTGGAGAGTTGGTTCTAGAGTGACATACTCTCCTGAACTGCGTGTTGAAGCACAGCTAGTCCTCCCTCCTCGTCGTGGATCATCCGCTGCCCTCGTGGGCGCGACGAGCGCGCGATGGGGTCTAGCGAGCCCGTTCTCAATCCGGCGATGTGCGTGTGTGGATTATGCTGGATTGCGCAGCCTTGCGTTTTTGCTTGCTTCTCTTTTGGGTCTTGTCTCGGGGGGTGTCGGGAGATTCGGTGGGGGGGACGCGGGACGGTAGGTGGATGATTTGCGTGGGATCGTCACGGGGTTTGTGCTTCGAGATATTGTGCGGGCTGTGGGGTTTTCTTCTTTTCTTTTCGTTTGATGAGTGCATTCTTTGCTCTTTTGTCTATTTTGTTTAGGGACGGTAAATGACTTTTATACTATCTCTGTTGTCTTTTCTTTTCGTTTGATGGGTGTATTTTTTGCTCTCTTGTCTATTTTGTTTGGGGACGGTAAGTGGTTTTCATACTATCTCTGTTGGTCTTTCAAGCAATCTCAACGTTATCCGTCTCAAACATGATCCCCCCAGGCGCCGGCTGATTTGGAGATCAAACATTAGGAATAGCCAAATCTTACATTCGAGAAAAAAAGCCAATCCTACTAAGTAATACTACTTACTTCGACAACACCGTCACCGATCCCCTACCCTTGAAGTCCCTGCTGCTAAACCCTACAGTCAACTTAATCTCGCCCTTCGGTATCCTCCAAGTCTGGTCAACCACATCCCAATAACTAACATCACGTCTTGTCAAAGTAAACTTGACATCCTTCGTCTGTCTTCGCTTCAGAGATACCTTTTCAAAACCTCGAAGAACCCTCACTGGTGTGCCAGCAGGGACCGAATCTTGCGGGAGCGACACGTATAGCTGAACGACTGTGCTTCCAGCCACAGGTCCCGTGTTTGAGACCTCTGTGGATGCAGTAAGGAGAGGCGTGTAGAGGTCTGGATTCCCCCCTGGCACGATGGCTTTTGATGCGGCTGGTGTTGCTGCTGGTTTCTTAACCAGTTTGGAGATTGAGAATGAAGAAAGATCGAAAGTTGTGTAGCTGAGCCCATAGCCAAATTCATACAGGGGCGTGATTTTCTTGGCGTCGAAATGGCGATAGTCGATCATTAACCCCTCTGTGAAATCAGACTGCCACTCATCTGCACTGGTCACTGATGAGAGGTTGGTAACTGGTATGTCGTAGTCGGACTCCTTTTCTGGGATGGTGTAAGGTAGCTTGCCGGAGGGATTGACGTCTCCCCAAAGAAGATCAACGATTGAATTCCCCGTTTCTTGCCCTGGGTAGTGCGCCGCGAGGATGGCTGTTACGTTTGGGTTGTTGGCCCACGGCATAGTGTTGACGCCTCCAGAGTGTGTCACGACGATGGTGTTCGGACATTTCTTCGCGACGTTGTTAACCACCAGAGTCGAGTTCCAGTCGTTCTCAAAGGACAATCTGTCCCGAGATTCGGAAGCGAAGGTCTTGAGGAAGACAATGCAGACTTCGGGTGTGGGGAAGATGCTCCGAAAGTCATTGGAGGCGAGGCGTGTATTGCTTGTGATATACTGCACGCGAGCGCTAATTTTCTGGGCTTTCGCTTTGATGGCTTCGAGGGGCGAGATTATATAGGAGTGCCGGCCTGTGCCAGACCCTCCACCAACATCGAGGGTTCCAATATCGTAACCGTAGTTTTCGGACTCGAAGGAACCCTCCGAGAAACTAGTGGTTGCGTAATCGAAGGCACCATCCGAGATAATCGTGAGCCCATCAGTCAGATCAGGAGCATCGTTGCCAAAGACGCCAATATTCTTCGGAGACTTGAGTGGAAGGGTCGAATTGACGTTCTTCAGGAGTACGGTTCCTGCCGCGCCCAGCTTGCGGATGAGTTTGGCATGATCTCTCCGTACATCACGAGCTGGAATCTCCGCCCCGAGAGATACCCCATACTGGGCAGCCAAGACGGATATGGCCGATGGATCCGGCGTTGGGAAATTCTTGTCCTGGCCGAGAAAGTAATGTGGCATCATGATACGGCGTATCATGTCATCGACGCGGGCCATAGGTACGCTTCCATTATTCACGGCGGCTGTGAGATTTGCCCCGAAATAAGAATTCCCTGTTCTTATCGACGATACGTCGAGGGTTCCCGGCATGGTCATGTCGAGGCCGGCGTTGATCGATTTGACACCAGAGTGGGTTGCAGACCAGTCAGAAACGACGTATCCTTGAAATCCCAGCTCTTTCTTCAAAATCCCATTAAGAAGTTTCGAGTTCTCGCAAGCGTAAGTCTGATTTACTCGATTGTAGCTGCACATGATCGAAGTTGTTCCGGCTTTGACGGCATCGGCGAAAGGCCAGAGGTAGAGCTCATGGAGCGTGCGGTCATCGATGTTAGAAGATACTGCGTCGATGTTTGTTCCATTATCAGAAACACTGTTGCTTCTCTGGGTCTCCTGTTCATTTCCGATAAAATGCTTAGAGCAGGACTGAACACCAGCATCCTGAAGACCTCGAACAGAAGAGGCCATTGCGACTCCAGTCAAGTAAGGATCGGTGGAGAAACCTTCCCAATTACGACCACCAAGAGGATGTCTCCCAAGAGGTCCACCAACAGGGCTGCATTATTATTGTCAGCTAGAGAGCCAAAAACAAAACGAGCGAGAGTCATACGCTAGCCCGACATGGCTTCCTTTGTCTCTAAATTCGGGCCCGAGTGCAAGGGCTCGTTGGTAGATGAGATCCTTATCCCAACTCGCAGCAGCAGTCAACCCTGCTGGAAAGATGCTGACCAAGTCGGCACGATTGTATGCGGTTGGACCGTCGGCCATGCAGATACCCGAGAACCCAAGACGTTCAATTGGCACAATGTTTCCAATACAGGGCCCGTCACCACCGGTGACCATGTTCGCTTTCTCGGTCAGGTTTAGCTGCGCGATAAAGGCATTTGCCTTAACTAGTGCATGTTCCCATCCACCAGTCCCCGTGGAATATGCTAATCCAGATTTATTAGAATTAGAGGCAGATGTGTTTCATTGATTATACTTACGTATCGTAGGGGGATCATTGCTGATATGACGAGGCTGGGTGCTGTCTCTTCCCTCAACAAAGGCTAAGAGGAGATCGCTTATAAGGACGACAATAACATTTGATAGAAGGACCATCTTGAAGGCGTTAAGAAAGAAAATCTCAGTATTATCGATACTGTGAGCTCCTATTTCTTCAGAGACTATCCAGGTATTTGTAGCTCACGACCCCTCTCTTTGAATATGGCGACTCATGAGGGGTAACTGGGTCTAAATGCCGTCTCAAGCTCAAGCGCAAAAGATTGAGTAGAATTGACCGAGAGATGGACCGGCACAGCCCATAAGGACCGTGATAATGCCGAAGAAAAGATCAAAGATGATTTCAACCATACTTGGGGTTAATCGTCTAATCCAGCCTGCAGTCGGCTTGTTCGCTTCGTTCGGTCGGTTGGAGACGGTGGCGACCATTCGCAACTGTAGATCATTTTTCGTTGGCAGTCACTTATATTGCAGTTCTATTAATTGCAAATACCTTAATAGCCCAGGGAAAACCCAGCTCTTAAAATTAGGACATTCAAACGGCCAACCCGCCCAGATCAGCGTCGAAGCAGGATATCATATCCTGGATATGCGGGGTTTTGCGGGGGATCTAGGTGCTACGACATGACAACCAAAGGTGGTCAAGATGAAGTAGCCTCCATACCCCCGCTAATCTCTTTAGGGGTAAAAGTGAGTCGTACATATGCGTATTAAACAATACAATACGTGTGTTTAAGCTTGTAAATTATAACAAAATAGTCAACTTCAAGCGCTCGCGGGGTATGGGGTTAAGGTGGTCCGTGCATACGCGTATTCAAGCTATACGCGTATTTAAGCTTGCAAGTTATAACAAAATAGGCAACTTCAAGCACGATCACTGGCGGGGTAAACGCGATCCGTGGATACGTGTATTTAAACCTGCCAACGAGGTTATGTCCCCACACGTCCACGCTAAATCTAACTTAACTCCCCCGAAGATGCCCCTGGCGGGACAGATGGCGCCGAGACGTCCATATGAGGGCGGAGGTTTGTGTAGGCCAGCTCTCATCTCTCAAGACACAAGCGTATTTTAGTGAGTATAACTTGTTGTAGCTCGGCTTTCATTCCCCGAGGCAAAGGGCCTAAGCTGGATATTGTAATGTTGATTCAGAGTTTGACCGAGTTCGGCTTGCGCTCGGCGATAATCAGGCTTTGATAGCCATCGCTGAAGACCCGATGGCTTACGGGCGCACGAAGCATATCGACATCTAGTATCACTGCGTGCGCCAGCTTCTTGGAAAGGGTATCGTATATACCCACACCCGGTATGCTGGCAGGCGTGCCCACGAAGCTACTACCACTTCTAACCTTCTCCTCGTCCACAAGGGGCTTAAATAGGCCACAATCCTCATCCTCCCCGGAAATCCGAAGGCGATGGTGATCGCCCAGGCTTGGCCTAGGCCGCCAATCTTGACAGCTCTCCTGCTGCTGGCTCTTACTGCGGATCCAGCAGAAGAAAAGCTGCAAGGGAGAGCTCTAGGCGTTGAAATAGCTTCGGCGCCTATAAAGCCCATAGCTGCAATGGTGGGTGGGGAAGGGGAGCATGGCCGGCATTTTTCAGGTGGAGAGTGAGCCCGGGAAATGGGTATCAGAGCACGCCTTCGACTATAGAAGACTGGCTTTGACATCTCTTGTAGCGTATATGTTGGCGCCGTATCGAAGATAGTTGCTTCGCCACACTCGCAACCACCCCTATAAAACAAAAGAGGCAAAAGCACTCAACAGTGGGTATTTTCTAGTAGTCGCCTACCGAAAGTCCGCCCTTTTATATTGTCCCGTTTTAGAATCTATAGAAAACTTTCTTCAAATCCCAGAATCCTCTTGGATATAGATCTGATCATTTCCCCAGTAGGTCCACCAAGACTTGCACGTATCTACAAGCACCTCTGCGGCCTTGAAATAGAGACAATCTTGTCTTGCAACTCCGTAAATTGCAGTCCAAAAACCTGACTCGAATGCGCCGCGATATGGCAATGAAAAAGCCAGCTGCCAGGATTATCCGCCTTAAACGCCATCACCACAAATCCGTTCTTCGGCACCGTTGCGACATCTCGCCGCATTGGGGGTTCGAAGTTAAGCTTAACGTCTGACGTGTAAACTCCTTGGCCTTGTGCTAACACGAAGAAGTCATGGCCGTGCAAGTGCATGAGGTGGGACCTGTTTCTGTGCGAACCGTGTCCCATTACCGAAACAAATGGTGCTGCTTAAACCGTTGCAGTTGAATACATTAGTACCGTTAATGAGAGAGTTGGCTTGATTTGGAGGTCCAGTCACCGGCCTATCCCACCACCACCCATTAAAAAGATCAATGTGATTCCAATCCTGTAAGAAGAGTGGACCAAGATCCTCATCATAATTCGCAGTTGCCAGTCCATTGATAGCAATTGCTCCCTGGAGACCCATCAAATATTGAAAGCTGAAATGAGAGTGGTACCAGGACTAAAACTTGGTTAGAAAGAATCAAATTGCGGACAGGGAGCACAAACCGTTCCATATTGGGTGGCCCTCCACTTGTAAGTGTACGTTTCACCAGGGGTCTAGGGATTTTAGTGGTTGGCTCATGTCAAGAATGTTGCGAACATACAATCGGACAACACTGTGTTACTCCAGGAACCCCATCCATTTCATTATTATTTAACTGCCTGATTCCGTGCCAGTGGACTGATGTACCATTGTTCTCCATCTCCTTTGTGACGTGAATGATCACTTGTAGGTGTCAGATATGTTTAGTCTTGTTGCAATCAGCACTTACTCTCATCACCCCACTCTGCATAGAGGGTCGGCCCAGGTATTGTCCCATTGAAAGCCAAAAGGTATTGTGAGAAGCCCTTGGACTTGCTTTAGCCTCCCGTGGAAATTTTGGGGCTTCCAAAGGAGAAAATACGTCAGATGCCACTGTGGTATTCTCGGCAACAAGCCAGTACTCTCTCGTGACACCTGTTGCTGGGGTGGTATCATTCAAGTCAGCCCTTCTTACGCCATCCATCTCATCCATCCCATCCATCAAACAGAATTGAATAATGGGGCCGCCGAAAAGACCACCAGATGACCAGCGCTTGATGCGTAAGGTGGCGACATAGGTATGTGTGAAAACACCATGGGCAGCAGGTACACGGTCTCCGTTCAGGGTTTAAAAAAATCGCACCCATGGAGTGCATGCAGGAGCAATGCATCAATCCCCCCGTGTTGTTGTTAATTGACGCAAATACTCGATTATAAATATACAGCCTGGCAGCGTACTGTACATATATACAGTATTGTAACATCCTATTGCTACCCCTTGACTCAAAGTATGTCATGTCTCGAGTAAAAGTACGACGCCTGCTCCCGCCGTCCAATATCGCCGTCCAATCCCGCTTCACCACCCTGGGCAGGGTTCACGTCACTAACGCAAGTAAGCTTTAGTCTAAGCTTTAGGCTAAGCTTCGGGCTTTCGGGCGCTCCCGCTTTCCCCTCGGACATTGTCGGACCTTGATGTACCTTGTCGGGCTTTATGTACCTGTTTCCAATATTGTTTCCAGTCTTTCGGTCTTTCCGGTTTTTCCGGGTTTTCACCAATACTGGTAGCGCGTATACTCGACTCGTACTCGTCGTCAGGGTGAGACGGACAGTCATAATTCTCCGACGGTCACTCTCAGTCCCCGCGAGCGAGGCAACAATGGAGATTGAAATGCCACTTGACCCTGTAAGACACGAATTCATGCGCTACAACAATTATAGAGTCATAGAATACCGAATACCGTTGTGTCGTGAATTTCTCCGTCTTTACATACCAACCCTTAGCCGACACAACTCGCTCTCTAACCTAGTTAACCCAAGTATTTAAGGCTTCATCTACCCGCAAACAATTAAACATCCATCTTCTCAGAACTTCATCGACAAAACGCAAATAACAACCTCGACTCCCAAACCAAGCCATGGCTTCCGCTGGTCCCAAGATCGGTGTCATCATCTGCAGCGCCCGTACACCACGCGCCTGTCCGCAGATTGCCAACTTCGTCATCGAAACAATCAAACCCGCCAGCCTACCTGCGCCGCCTAATCTCCAGCCATCATCCCTCACAGTGATCGATCTCCAAGAATGGAACCTCCCCATGTTCAACGAATCCGGCGTCCCCTCCAAGATCCACTCCTACACCGAGTACGACCACGCCCACACCCAGCGCTGGAGCCAGGAAATCCAGCGTTACGATGCATTCATCTTCGTGACGCCCCAGTACAACTGGGGTTACCCAGCGGCAGTCAAAAACGCCATTGATTACCTATTCCATGAGTGGAAAGGCAAGGCGGCAATGATTGTGAGCTACGGCGGGCATGGCGGCGGCAAGGCCAATGCGCAGCTGAAGCAGGTGCTGCAGGGGGTACGGATGAGATCGATCGAGAAGATGGTAGAGCTGGCGTTTCCAACTAGGGAGCTTCTGGCAAAGGCTGCGGGAGGGGGGGACCTAGAGCTGGTTAGTGGTGGCGGGACGTGGAGCGCTCAAGAGGGGATTATCATTGAGGCGTACAAGGAGCTCTTGGAGACGGTATCTACAGATGTTGTTTCTCTATGACATCTGAATTGGAATCCCCCTCGAAAACTGGGTCCCACTTGTATTAGATCGGATTTGATATTATAAAAGGAGAATATTTGAATATAAATGCTGACCTGGAGAGTGCCGGTCGACTTGGTTAAAATACACGAGAGACTGAAACATTAAGTCTATTATCCCCGAAAGCCCGTAAAATAAAGAGCCAGTTGAGGATTTGGGTGCAGCAGTAACAGCTAGCTATACAAGCTCACATGGCGTTTTTCATACCTCTTCATTGGCTATCAATCGAATCTTTAGCATCCATAGGCCATATTACCTACAGCAGCTGTTCCCTTATTGCATCTTATGAGTAACAAAATTCTCCAATTAATGGGCAATAGGCCACATGAGTGAATACATTTTTGTATCGACGAGTTACTTTGGAAATAAAGTTAAAGCTAAAATCCCTTGGTTATACTACATTGTAGTCCCACAGCCACATATATCCTAACCTTGCTCTCAAGACATCTAACTAGAATTCCACGAATTGTCCATTGAGGAATTCATGAACTGCCATTCCATCGGCCACAAGGACATCAAATCGCCCTCTATATCCAAGCCCATTGTAGAAGGCCCATACCCTTCAGCAACTGATCCAGGGAAAGCGTCAGAAGCAACTGATCTCTGCATCTCGGGTGGAATCGAACGTGGAAAAGCCGACAATACGTTCTCGGGATTGATCTGCGAAGATCTCGGCTGCGGAATTGCAAATTTCAACCGTATGTTTGTGATAAATGTAGGAGTCACGTAGGCTTCGTGCTTCTCCTCCAGCGCATTTTCTCGAGCCTCCCAAGCCTTGACGAGCATATGGCAGAGTGTCTTGAACAATTTCGATTTGGGACTCGTGGTAAACATATCGCGCTCCTCGAAGTTGAGAGCTATGGCTTGCCAGGCCCGTTCCGTATATTCTCCTGTAGTGGACCTCCTGAGTTCCTGGATCAGATAGGAGTATGCAGGGAACGGGAGATGGTATTTCGTAAACCAAAGGAAGCCTTTTGTAATAGAAGTCACGTATACCGCTGTGTCGCATTCGAGCGTCTGGATGGCATCGAAAAATATCTTATCACGGTATTCAACAGGCTGTGAAACTAGATTATTCGCTTTGTTGAAGAGATATTCGCCAAATCGCCATTTACCAATGAACCCACGGCTCATGCATGATGATATGAGATGTAGTGGGATCTGAGGGTTGCAGTACTTTAAATATTTGTTCTCGATTAGCACCTCTAGGTCGTCTACCGAAGGAGCAACCTTAGTAGATTTAGATTCCTTGGTGGAAGGCAAGGTGAATTTGAGGTAAAATTGCGCATTACGAACAAAATTGGCGATCTCACATGAGATCATGACGAACAGAGATTCGGTAGGACCCTCCCGAGGGGCGACGAGCTCTTTGAGGTGAGGTAATAGGTCACTGTCATTGAGGTTTAAGGGCAAATCGCAATCCCAGGTAGACGCAAGTACTGTCGGTGTCAGCTACTAGAGGTTATCGGCGGAGGAGATAAGGGACATACTCGACGACTTGCAATTTGCCATCTCACCCATTCTGCTGTCAAACAAAACAATCTGCCACCAGAGTCTTCGACGCATCTCTGCCTCAAAGGGTGAGAATTCCTTGTTGAAGTATTCTGCATGAAGGCCAAGTGTCTGAGCGATGCGCACGGCAATTCCAACTATGGAAGAGAGAGATCGTGGGTCGATGCGCTGTTCAAATCGTTAGCAGACTAACGTGCAGTTTATAAAGGATCAGCTTTACCGGGCGGATGGAGAGCTATAGGGAAATGTCAGCTAAGCGATGAGGACCTGATACAGCGGAAGGTCAACTTACTAGATATAAGAAAAGAGCAGCGAGGACTCGAAGATCGGAAGTTCTCAGGTAGTTTGCATTGATGAGAGCTTGTTGACATCCACTCTGGTATCTATGATTCAAGGTATCCCTATCCTCAGCAAAGATCCTCAAGCAGTCTTCGTCGCTGATGGACATGAGTGCTGTACAATAAATACCAAACATTAAAACCTCCAAATCGGGGCTCACCTCGCTGAGGTGGCCGCTAGCTTCGATGATCTGCTGTTGTATCGTGGGTGCATGTGTAATCTTGAATATCGGATTGATATTATCCACGTATATCTGCCAGAGCCGAAATATATCCACGGGCTCTGGGTGATATGAGGTAATATTCTTTGGCGCCATCCCAGCACTGAATAGAATGTGGTCGTTGCCGTCGTAGAAATCATCCCACTCAGCTCGTAGTCTAGATTCCACGGACTCCTCGTCCGAAGACTCCTTCTGATGCCCAGGGCTCCGAATCTAGTCGTTGCTTGGTTAGAATGGAATTCACGAGAAAAGAAGCTCCACCAAACACGACAAGTGTTGGGCTCAATGGATGCTCTTTGAAAAGTTGGAAATGAGTTGGCTATGAAAGATTGCGAAGTGGATTGACTTGGAACGCACCCCTTGATGTAAAGCTCTCCAAAATGTACTGGTCATATGTGTCAGCAAGAAGAAGTACTATTGAGGGTAATGAGCATGGCATACTTTCCATTACCAGACCTAACTGGTTGTAGGTCGGGCCCAGAAAACGACGACGACAGACCCACACCCGGAGTTCTGAGCTTCACGACTTTTCGACTCTCGCTTTCGGAGCCTGAGGAATCGCGCGTAGGCTGAAATGCGATCTCATGCTCACGGAGGAGACCTTCGTAATTTCGTAACCGTTCCAGGAGAGCTTTCTCGGAGAACCGTTTTCGACGGCGACGGGCAGCCAATGTCGCAGGAACACATTCGGCCTGTCCTTTTATGCAATTGGTACCTGTATATTGTCAGAACTTGCAAGATATGCAGATATACTTCGACGCAGCACAGCAGTTTCACGTACACGGGCTCTTGTGGTCACACCGGACCTTTCTGCTCTGACACCTGACACAGGCAAGGGAGCGAGAAGGTTGAGTAGCGGGCAGCGGCGCCCGAGTCAGTACAGACGGTGTATCAGACGTTGATGGACTGGGAAATACGGGTCTGGTAGACATCATGGGACAGCAGGAGCGAAGGTGCAGAGGTGGATTAGCTTGGGTGTAGAAGTAGCGTAGAGTAGACGGACTTTCTTTTATGTCCGACGGTCATCCACGTAGACTCCGGTGTCCGAAGCCTCAACCAAGCACGTACTTACTCTGGAGAACACAACACACGTATGTGCGTAACTGCCAACGACCCAACCGAAGCAGAAAGCGCCGCCACCAATACTGTCCAGCAGTAAGTCGATATAATTAGCGTGTTGTTAGTTTCCCACGAGGGTCCACTCTCGAGGAGTGCCAATGTCTCTATTGAAAGCTTGACTCGATTTACCCGGCCACCTAAACCCAAAAGGCACTAGCGACGTATCACGTAGCATGTCCTGCGTATTGACTATATATAGATTATGATGTCCGAACCTCCTCCGGCACCACCGCGCCATCACTGCAATTGACACAGAAAAAGCGCGCCTCAAGAGTGTTGCTAAGATCGCAGCTCTAGACGAGAAGAAGGCCAACATAGTGGCAGAGATGAAGGGGGGTGAAGGCATATTTGGTGACAAATCCCGTGGAGGCTCCGCAGTCCGTTTATTGGCGCCGGACATGTCTATTGACCGAGGCGCAATGGTAGGGCACTTGGTATCGGGTTTGTTCTAGAGTCCGTCGTGTGCTCAACTTACCCCCTTTAGATGAAAATTGCCTACGTAGTGTTCTCAAATGATTCCAATGACCTCCGGAGCGCTCAGGCGGTAATTCCAATGACAATGACAATGTCAATACCCTAACCTGTTGGGCTGTCAGCTTTTCGTTTATGACCCTCGTGTCTGATGCCTCGTAATACATTCAGGGGCACCTCGGGTCCATAATAGCCTCTCTTGCCACTTGGGGGTTAACTATTGATGACATTCAAGTTGCTTCCATGCATGGAACATCCACAAATGCGAACGACTTGAACGAAGCAGACGTTATCAACAGGCAAATGACACATCTCGGACGTGCAAGAGGAAATCCAATGCTGGCAGTCTGCCAGAAGTCTCTAACTGGGCATCCGAAAGGAGCAGCGGGTGCATGGCAACTTAATGGCTGCATGCAGATGCTTCAAACAGGTATTGTACCAGGCAATTGACATCGACGAGAACTCGAGAGATTTTGATCATATTGTGTACCCAATGGAGTCAACCCAAATGACTGATGTTAAAGCCACACCACTCATAT
Source organism: Pseudogymnoascus sp. VKM F-4518 (FW-2643) (assembly GCA_000750925.1). NCBI lineage: Eukaryota > Fungi > Ascomycota > Leotiomycetes > Thelebolales > Thelebolaceae > Pseudogymnoascus > Pseudogymnoascus sp. VKM F-4518 (FW-2643). The sequence continues at coordinate 12,296 of JPKC01003665.1, forward strand.
ATTTTGGGTTTGGTCAGAAAGGGGATATAACGATAACCATTTCTCCAAAGTATCTATTCTCTACCATGAAGGAGGATGTCTATGAACATTAACGCCTTAGGGCGATGAGGCGTCAACGTTCTGCAAACACAGAATTTGTGAAGGGCGGCCTTATGAGCAATTCGGTTCTTAACGCCAAAAAAAAGTCGCCGTGGGAGAACTCTACAAACGCGATGAGCGAAGTACTACTAAATCCAGACTGCCGCGTGTCGAAAAATGAGTCAAATGAGTTCGCATTCGTTGCGGATGACTTGTTTAGTGGTAAATGGTAGCGTTTGTAATAGCAAGACGGGTTATTTAGGAGGTAGGCTAAGATAGTATAAAGTAGGGTATAGCATTTTAATGAGACTAGTGTTGTAGGGGAGGTGGAAGTATTTAGGGACGTAAAAAGGGGGAGATCGAGCCAAAGAAGTAGTGTTATTTACACTTTCCTATAACGTCATTTCTACAATAAAACTCGTCCGACGTAAAACGGGGAGTCTATGTATAAGAAATATGTAATAAAGTGTTCTAATTTCTCAATGATATGTTGTTAAGATATAAAGAACAACTAGAGTAGAGGTTCCCCAAGATTATAAACTCGGGCTCAATGATTGTCAATCTGAATTAATCTGCCCTAAAATTAATTCTTGGCGCATGTCATCTCAGATATCATGATGAACTGGCTATAATATTTCATATAGGGCACGGAATTAATACCGTGAGTATGATCTCCGGAGAAATTCTATGCGTTGTAACTGCGGCATAGTGCCGTGTGACGGAATGCTCACTGGCCTGGATGGGGGTGGATTGTGCCGGAAAGCGACGGGACACAGATCCGCCTATTTCCAGCTAGATCCGCATTTGACAGAAGAGTATTTCAAATCCAAGCTTTCAAGCGGTTTACATCTCTGTAGTTGAAAGAAAATTAGGATATGGAACTATTTTTGTTATACCGTAAGCTGCCAAATATGCCGGGAGGCTTCAGTAGTGATAAGTGGGTTCGAGTAAGGAAGGGTGGCCAAGAAGTTCTAACTGCTCAACTTCATCCACATCTCTTATGCTGAGCCGCCCATACAGTCTCTTACCTCTAAAATTCCTCTCAGTGCAAACGATCAGCGCATTCTTGGATCTCACTTCGATGCTGAGTCCTCTCTTCAGAGTGGACCTCGAATCAGCCTGTAGCTTCTCTATACTCCCAGATTTACGCATGAAGCTCCGACAATCATCTGAGACTGGGAAACATCTGCAATTAGGCCAACCGACAGCAGCGAGCCTCAGATAGAGTAAGCTGCAGCTGCTCTAGCCTCTCTCCTCGCTGAATACCCTCGTTGCCCCTCAAGGTACGTACGACAATCGTGCGCAAGCAGTTCGGATACCTGTTGGAGATGATATACATTCCCCTTAGTTAGTTCCTGTAGTCTGTATTTAGATCTTTGCCATGCAATCCAATCATCATTCCCAATCTCCAATGATGCTCATCTGCCGCTTCTACAGGCAAAGGCCGTGGCCAACGCATATACTCATCGAGGCACAATACTGTTGAAAGCTACTCGGGACGGAGCTCCTTATTTGAGGGGGGGTTACCTCAAGAGCTAAGGGCGCTAGATTTGGGAGCGTTTGAAAAGATGGCCAAGAGGGATTTGCATATGAGCGCCAGATGTGGCAATTAAGTAGCGGGAAACAAGAGCATCCAGCCCAACCCCTATGCTGAACTATATGGAGAGATCGTTAAAGCATCGCTCCTGGCGGATATAAAAGAGTCAATGATTGGAACGATGGGTGCGTAGAATAACTGAATTCAAGATAATATACGGTTTTTATATCCCGAGCCCATTCACTCCATTCATGAAACATTGCTAAAGCCTTACTGCCTATGCCCAACATTATGTCCGAGATGTGGAGATGTGGGAGAATATCCGGAATTGATGTACAAAGAGGCTGTTCCCGGACCGGCTATAACAGGATATTCCAAATTCCATCACTAGAGATTAGTCTATTTCGACCCCGCACAAGCAATTTCCCCGCATACCCCGGATCTGGGGTACCCCAGAAAACCTCTGACCATGCCCATGGGTTAGTAGCTCAGGTCATCAACAATATGGACATTGTGTCGATATGATTGGGCCTCTTCTTCAGTACTTCAGGATATGAAGAGACAACGTTGTTTAAGATATAACTCCGCTGGCATCCGTTTATTTGGGGCTACATGATCAATCTTCCATTCATCTACTCCTCAACGTTATCCGGCTACAATACAACAGTGAACATGAACAATAACATAACAGATGGGTTTGTAAACAAGGACTTCGATACTGAAGTCACCCACACAGAAACAGTGAGCGAGCTGAAGGCTGAGACAACTCACGTCCTGGTTGATGCAAATAGACAGAGCTACTACGTGAAAAAGGTGTGTTCCTACAAATCTTGCCGGGCATTAGTTACTGATAAAAGACTAGTATGATCGCCATATGCTTTGGATTGTCTGTATCTTATATGTTCTATCGTACATCGACCGTGGAAATATCGGCAATGCCAAAACCGCAGGTGCTCAGGATGATTTGGGATTGAGTAGTGCACAAGTATGTTTGAACGGCCCTCATAATTTCCTTCCTGTCACTGACTTTATCTAGTGGACTTGGGTTCTCAATGGTTTTTATATCTGCTACACGGTCTTTGAATGGGCAACAGTACTATGGAAGATCTTCCCTGCGCACATTTATGTGTCAATTATCTGTCTCTGGTAAGTTGAAATTAAGCCATGAGATTTCTTTGACTGAACTTTTAATAGCTGGGGTGTCGCCGCAATGTCTGCAGGAGCTACTCATAACATGGCGGGGCTAGTTGCCGCTCGATGTGTTTTGGGAATTTTGGAGGCAGGCTTCGGTGCTGGCGCTCCCTACTACCTGTCTCTCTTCTATCAGCGAAAAGAATTAGGCCTGAGAGTTGCTTTGCTAACAGGCATGTCACCGTTGGCAAATTGTTTTGCAGCATCTTTGGCCTATGGAATTACACATATCAAGGGATCCCTTGAGCCATGGCGTTTACTCTTCCTAATCGGTAAGTCAAGACATTTTCTGATTTCAAAGCTAGTGCTGATAGTTTGTAGAGGGTGCTCCGACCATCGCATTTGCCCCTGTGGTCTTCTTTTTCCTCCCAGATTCCCCAAGCACCGCTAAATTCCTTACCGAAGACGAGCAGACCGGGGCAGTTGAACGCATGCATAATCGGGACACCACTGCCAAGACCAAAATGAACTGGAGACAAGTGACCGCTGGTCTTTCAGACTATCAAAACTATGTACATGCGCTAATACATTTCTGCTGCAATTATTCCTTCGCCGGTCTCTCTAACTTCCTTCCTACCATTGTTGAGAATCTCAACTACACCAGTATTCAAGCTCAGGGACTTACGGCTCCACCATATCTTGCAGCATTTTTGCTATGCGTTTTGGTTGCCTTTTACAGTGATAAGTATGGGAACAGGGGCTTCGTCGTCGCAGGATTTTCTTTTATGGGTGCCGTGGGTTATCTGCTCCTTGCAACTCTAGAAGATGCGAAATACAGCGGAGCCCGTTATTTCGGCATTTGGCTTGCCTGTTGCGGTGTCTTTCCCGCGCTTTCAATTAATATTACCTGGCTACTCAACAATCAAGGCGGCGAATCAAAGCGTGGGGCTGGACTTGCAATACTTGCGATATTTGGGCAGACGAGCTCGTTCCTCAGCAGCGCTGTGTTTCCCAAAGAAGACAAGTGAGCACATCTCATTGACAATTTTTTCTATAAGACGGGCGCTAACCTATTACTAAAGACCATATTTTGTCAAGGGATGTGCAATTGGCTGTGGCTTTACAGGGCTCATCTGTGTGTTGTCCTTGGGTCTACATTTCAAGTTGGCCCATGAGAACAAGAAGAGGGATGCGGCTACTGGACCAATCGACCCAACTGAGGCATTGGATCTTACGCAGCTTAGTGACAAGCACCCAAACTTCAGATACTTTACATAAGGACTTCGAGAATTGGTGGCTTCCGGGAAATTCGCCTCGTCCTGGCGATTAGGAATTAGCAGAGTTGAGACTGAATATGTTATGATCACATATATTCTGATGTATAGGTGAAATAGCTACATATTGTTTTCTATTAGTATAGAAACGTAGTCACTCGATGAAGAATTAGCTGCATGTTTTGATTGTAAGACTTGGGTGGTTTAGGTTGGTGTTCAATTGATAAAGCCTTGCGGAAATATTCTGCTTTCCCATAAGTTACATAAGTTATTATAACTTTTAGGATTAATAGTCCAATAGGATTTTAAATCCCCAAAGTACTAATTCAAAAATCAAGACCCGTAAATGTACGCCCAACAAATCTATCAAAACGTCCACGGCCCAAGCACATATCCGGAAGAGCATATGTATCCGTCCGTCATATCACGTACACCTAAGTACCAATTTACTTTCCATATACTAGTCTGGGGCAATGGTTTGGATTTGGATAAGCCCCAGTTTGCAGATGATTCGCGAAGATATGACTTGTGTTTCATTTCGCGTTTAATAACTATGCACGCAGGACTTTGTGCACTACCCAATAAACCAAGATTCTTATTGATGAGGCTTATATCTCAACTTGAAAAGCGAGCAAGAGAACCTTACTTGGAATGACCATTTGTAACCTCTTTTACTGGTCTCAGAAGGTTATTTTCGTCATACTTGTATCTCTCTTCCCCCTTCCAGTACTTGTTAAACCCAACGCCTAAGCACACTTCATCGAAACTCAGAATTACTGGCGGCGCTCCAATACTCATTGACTTCTTGCATGCCTCGAGCGTTTCTGGACAGTGTTCGTTAGCGTTGGCAATAGCACAAAATGGATGAACATTGAAAATACATACCCCTAATGCTCTTTATGTTCGCGGCGACTAGTGTCCATGGGTATGCTACAGCGCAAAAGCCCAATTCGGCAAGATCCTTCGCAGATAGGTTCTCCGTCTTACCCCCCTCGATTATATTGGCAAATGTAGGGATTCCGGCCTCTTCAACGCATCTTTTCATCGCTTCTCGGTCGGGTAGAGCCTCGACAAAAACGGCGTCTACGCCAATGCGCTTGAACTCCTGCACACGTGCCATTGCCTCCTCCCAGCCGTTAATCAGTGCATCAGTGCGAGCAAGGACAAATATGTCAAGGCCTTGGTCTCGTGCGTCACATGCGGCTTGGATGCGAGCGTAGGCTTCACCGCGCGAGACGACGGCTTTGCCTTTGGTATGGCCGCATCCTACATTTTGGGTTAGTGGCGTTTGAAGCTCTGGACGGACGGCTTACTTTTTGGCCAGGTCTGATCTTCAATCATAACTCCAGCTGCACCTGCGAGTGCAAAGCTCTCTACAGTGCGGCGGACGTTCATTGGAGAGCCGTATCCAGTGTCTCCATCTGCCATGACAGGGATTGAGACCTGTCTGACTGAATCCTGAATCTTGTCACACATCTCCTGCATGGCAATATATCCGGTGTCGGGGAGGCCGTAGCCCGAAGCAACTGGGTACCCCGCCAGAAAAACCATGGGCTGGCCTGATTCTTCAACAAGCCGAGATGACATGCCATCGTAACTACAGACATGGGCAAGGATTTTCGATGGGTCGTTGTGTGCCGCAAGCATCATGGTCCGCAGGCGGGATGCTTGAAGTGAAGGAATCCTGCCGCGTACATTCTTCAGCGTTGCTGTCACATCTTGGGTGACACCTAAGGTAATAATTAGTGAATTGTTACTACCAGATTGGCCATTTGAAAAGAGTTCACATGCCCGAATTGCCCGGCTTCGTAATTATTGGCTCATCGAACTTGAATGGATATTCATGTGTGTTAACAATAGAGGCAGTCATTTTGATATTTCGAGTTTGGAAGTGAGTTTGGCAATGAGTTCACAGGTGTTTCTGCTCTTCTGAAGTCGTGTGCTTTCTATAAACTACCAATTGGGGGAGGTTCAGTGTATATATAGGAGGTACAAAAAGTCTAAGGCCTTCCATCCGGAATTGATATTGACCCATCCGGCTCCGACTCGGACTTCGATTCTGAGGATATTTGGCCTCCATTTTACAGGGCAAGGTAAGGTGGGCGTGACTACGTTTATATTTAAATCCGCCGATATCCGGGGCCTTCCGATGTTTGCCAATAACTCGGATATTTCAGGAAACTCTATGACACCCTGGATTCCCCGCAAACCCCGCAAAAACAAACCAATGGGACAATTCTACCCGTCATATCATGGCGTTGGCAGCGGTTCTCAGAAACATGAAGTTCATTGATGCATACCCCAAAAATCGAACATGGATTAAGGCTTCTCATTCCGTATACTAAACCCATACTTCACACCCAGAATTAAGCTACCTATTCCTCCTAGCTCTCTATCTCTTTTGCCGGTTATACGAAAGCATTAATGTTACACAAAACCCAAGTACTTTCTTCAATTCAGATACTCCTGAAAGCGAACCCGAGTGCTGCTAATTGAAACGAATACATTTAGCAAGGCAAGTTCCACAAAAAATCCAAAGAACCCAAATCTATCCCACCCATGAATTGCGAGCCTCCTACGCCAAACGGGGCAATATTGGGGTCAAACGGTTGTGCCAGCCAATCATCCCCCAAGCACCCAGCGGGGTCCAACCCTCCATCACCTGTAAATTGCATGCCGTCAAGATCCAACGTTCTAGCTTGTCCTTCCATATCTCCCAACCCTTGCTCGCCACTTAAGGGCGCATCCAAATTCGCCGCGCGCTCATTTTGCCGTGGATTCAAGTCGGGTAGCGATGAAGAGATCATCTGCAAATATGGCGGCACGTTTAACGCCAACGGCCGATGTAGCCCCGTCTTGCTAGCCTTGAACGGCCCCACGAAGTTCCGCCTGAAGCGGCGAACATGCCGCTCGAGGAGAGTGCCGTAGCGGGAGCCTAAGTGCACTTCGTCGGTGGTGGATATCTGAAGGGCCTGGATGAATTCGTCTAGGACGTCCAAAGATGTCTGAATATCGGTGTTGCGTGCGCCGAGCGAAATGGCCTTGAGAAGAAAAATAGAGGCAGATACGATACGCACATATGTGCGCATTGGAGCGTGGATAAGCTGGCCCGACTGGGAAAGTGAGATGGACTTTTTAAGGATTTGAACGCTGGCGTCAATGACTTCCGATATGAGATTGTAATCGCTGGCGGAGATAGATGTGACAAGAAGATCGTCGGAAGGTGGTTGGGATGCACTCCTTTCAGAGGATGCCGTTCCAGCGCTTGTGGGGTTGCTGCTTTGAGAAACTGTACGCTCAACGATGGCTTGAATCGAGAGAGAATTGACGTACATTCGGATGTAGTGGTATTCGAGAAAGAGGAGATCTCTAAATGGCGTTGAGATTCCTGCAGGATGTCAGAAAATGTGAGTTTGATGTATTGGATATACCAGCTATGGATATGAGAACATGAGATGATTCGCGTGCCAAAGTGACTCTATTTAGTCTAAGAGTATGCGATATCGTATGTGGTCCAAAACGCACACTCATCCAATGAATCATTCACGTTAAATATAGCGAAGATGCCATTGATGATGCATGGTGAAATGCCCGTTATCCGTGGCATAAACGGGGTCGACACGTCGGTTTTCTCTACAACATTTTAAAACAGCTGAAATCAATCTCACCTTCTAGTTTATTAGACTTCTCATTCCACTGTGATAGTAAGGGTTGGAAATGATTCACAAGTCCCTTATACCGACCGCTTAAGAGCAACTGACGTGTGAAAGCTGCAGAAGGAAAAAACATATCCGTGACCGTCTCCATCAATGTGGTTATTTCTATCCAGCAAGTCATAAAGGAATACCAGCGCTGATCTGGAATTGTCATCTCTAGCAGCAACGATTTGTCGATAACGGTATGACAAGCATTTTCTGGCACCAAGGTCGTGCACCCCAGCCGCGCAGCGAGCTGGTTAATATAGACGTGTAGAAGCATTCGAGCGCGTAATCTTCGCATCTCATATGCAGCTGTCGAACCACCCTCATTGCCAGCCAACGAATCCCAGTCGCTGAAGATCCCTAGCTCGTGTGCTAGAGAGTTTGCAGCCCCCACTAACATCCACGACATGCGATCGGACCGTTTAGCAGGCTCAAAAACCTCTTCTCGCCACCGATACAGCGCCGAGGAATCTTCTGCGTCTGCCATGTCAGTTCCTTCAGGCATATCAGGGTTCGCCAGGAGATCGAAATCCCATCCATCGCTTTCAGGGGGGAAGTGAAGGGCTCGAGGGTGCCACTCCGTCATGAGCAATAGACTCTCTATAGTACCAAGTGTTCGTGTTTTTGCAGTCGAAATCTTTTCCTGGCCAAAGATCACACGGGAGATAAGATGCTCAAGGTGCTGCCAGAGCCGCCCGTGAATAAAATGGGCGCGAGATATACCGCCCATGCCTGGCAAAACATGGATCCGAGAAGAGATCATGAGTATTGTGCAACAGAGAAGGGGTTCTTCTGTGACAAGAGCATGATGATTCGAATGATGAAAATAGTAATCCGTTAATATCGGCGTAAGAGGAGCACAGTTTTTTGAAAACCTAGTATATTTAGCACGATGTAACGGAGAGGGATTTCTCCTATATCACAAGAACAATAAATAATAACCTACAGGTCAATATATGTGACAGCTTCTCTTGCAGTAAACCACCCTTGTTTTACAAAGCGACATCTGTTCCAGAGCCTTAATATTTCAGGGGTTACGGAAGAGAGCTGTTCTTGAAGAATTGGCCCCGGTTTTGAAGCAGTCGACATGGATGAATGGGGACTTATATGCTGAGCTGGATGGTGGGAAGAATGAGATCCGTCAGGATATCCTCCATCAGTATTAGTGCCAAGAGCTTGTAGGCCGTCGCTGAATGAACCGTTTTGCTGCTGCTCGACTGCTTCAAAAAGAAGACCTAGGGCGTCATTTGAAGAAGAGACAACGGTTCGCATGACTCGATTACTCAATACAGATCTTTGTATCATACTTTGACGTCTTAGGCGGTTGGGTGCACTCGTTAGTTCCGAATCCGAGCCATCGGCCTCCGCCGATTTGTGTGGCTGTATTACAGGACTGGCATTTAGCCAGTTACTTCGAGGAGACCCCTGTGATTCTTGCCTGTTATGTGGTGGCTGTGGGTTGTGGTCAAATGAAGACTGGAAGTCTTGTCCACGCGATTGATTGTCGTCGTCGTCGGAATTTGGGACATTTTCTCCAGTTCTAGACTGATCAGTAGACGGGAGACGAACTAGCAAGAGGTATCAGTGCCATCCTAAATATCTCTTACGATTACTTGGGGATATAACTAACCATGATGAGGCCGTTGGGCGTCTAGGCCATCCGGCTGATCATTGGAAAGCCTTTGGCGTTTTTTTGAGGACCTAGTAGCCGTGAACTCGCAGTTTCTTCTCTCCCGTTGGCATTTCGCTTGGATGGGGTAGGTTAGTGTAATCCAAAAGCATGCAGTGGCACTGGGGAGTTTTCACGGAACATATCTTACTGCAAGGCCCCAATGGCAGAGAGTTGTCCGCAGGTTGTAGAAGTTCGCATTTAGCCTTGCTCATCCGACAACGCACACAAGCTTTGTATGCACGTTTGAATCCCTTTGCAGATGAGTTATCCGCGCGGGATTTCCCACGAGGTTGTTGAGTTCTATTAGGTACATCCATCCGCGCCTCCGCCTCCACCGCATTGGCAGGATATAAATTACCCACCATCTTCGCTCTTTCTGTCGCTATTTGTTGCCGACGTTCGCTTGCCGAGGTAGGTAGCTCAATAGCCGTTGTGTGGCACAAACAACGGAAAACGTGTATATTTCTGGATAACAACGGTAACGCTCGGGTTTATGGGACGCATAGATATAGTAAGGCGAAGCAAGATCCGAGTAATCTGCCGAGATGCTAGGGTCAGAAGGAGGTTTGGGGTACGTGCGGGGAGAGCTTGACTCTATTGGTAAGTGGGTGCCTGTGCGACGCACAAAGGAGACTCGTCGAAGGCGGGGTACACTCTCGCTAGGTATTCGATCGCCCTGTAGCTCGTGCCTACTTCTCCCCATTGTGTAAGGTTGCGGGGAATCCTTGGATTTTGTCTGTTGAACAAGGGCTGTCCGCGATCGAATTTCCAATATATATATGTTCCCGGCCACTCACGAATAGGTTGAGTTCGCGAATGGTCTGGGCCCACCTATGAATATAGATGTTCCGGCCAAACCACCAGGTAGGCTGGTTGACGAACTACCCCGCCCAACCACTAACTTCTCCCGCCGTAAGATGAAATCAGCCTCGTTTATACTATTTGCTACCTGGCCTTTTCAACAACAGGCAGAGCATGTAAAAAAGTATGCTCATACGAGCTAGCACTAATAACAAGTACAGTGTATCAAACAAGCAGAATCCTATTTGAAATGTGCTAGAATAAAAGCGACAAAACGTAACGACGACAGATTCTGTGAAATAGAAGTTCAAACTATGGATCTCGAAATAGTAACAATCCTCATCCACAATCTGACGTTTCTATTGCCAAATCCTCTCTCCCCTTCCCCGTCACTTTCTTATAGTCCCTTGATTTCAACTCCCTTCATGCCCACAACGAGTCAAGATTTATCCATTGCAACTATGCATTCTAACTTCGACGTTCTGGTATTTATCTACTCCGTCGTAGAATCGTCTATCACAAGTGGAGCACGGTTTTTGATGCTAACAGGGGTGATCATATACCCATCAGCAGTAACACCCCCTTCACCACCAGCATTCCACATGAGCTTCCAAGTCCCATTGATATCAGTGGCCTGAGCCCAGAATTGCTGTTGCATAGTGCCATCAGAAGCGATGTAAGACAGGTAGTTACCAAAAAGGAAGAAGCCTGTTGTCACCCCACCTGTGGGAAGCGAACTATTGTTGCTGCTGTTGTAGAAGCCGACCTGGCTGAAAGTGTTGTTGGTTGGTACAATATACAACGAGGGAGTGGTGCTAAACACAGAGTTTGTTGACGTGATGTTCCAAGTCGCAGTCTCAGAGGTAGTATCGGTAGTAGAGACTATAGAGAATGTAAGCGTTTGAGGAGAAATATTCGAATAGATGCAATATACATGTAATGTTCGAGGCCACAGACGCTCCGCTTGGCGGGGTGGTGCCGATGTAAGCAAGACCTAGGGCAATTGTCAGTATTGGGACATAATTATATTATGGTATAAGCTTAGAAAAGGGTAGATAGGGCCATTGTTCATACTATCACCATAGAAGACAGTTAGACCAGTGATGTTTCTTCCGTAGGCGTAGAGAGTGAGATTAGACGCGGAGACTGAGTCGGCAGCCTCGCACAAAGTGGCCCCAAGGATAGCCAAGAGAGCCGCGGGCTTAAAATCGAATAACATAGTGTATAGCGGTGATGGTTGATAGGGCTAACAACGAAAATAGCTCAGAAATAGGGAAGGCAGGTACAATAGTACGGGGCGATAAGGTTGAAAGCGAAAGAAATCTTGCTGGGAGCCCACGATACTCTTAAGTAATCCCACTTTAGGGACGCATTATAGACTTCGATAATTTTAATGGAATAATAAAAATATATGCCTCGTTCCACAGTCACATTTCACGTGCAATGTTGAGAGAATCGCAACTCTCATGACGCGTCAATTAAATAAGTCGAAACAAGGGGTTACGATTATTAGGTTCTCAGCCTCAGCCCAATTCGTCGCGGAGTGACGCGCGGAGGTGTGGATGTTATGCTATATCATAGGATGCGAGATATGCCGGGTACCTAGATTAGGGCTAGTACCTGGTACCTGCCGTAGCTGCCAAACGGTCCATACCAAAGAGGGCCAATTGCATACAAAAACAATCTGCCCGTTGTGGTCCCCTGCTATTCTTATCTATGCTCGCATAATCTTCATAAGCTTTGGGGAGGCTTGGCGATCGCTCAGCCCTTGCTGTTTATGTTCTCATCTCACCACCATACCAGTGAGAACTCAAGAAATTATGACTGCCGCATCTAGAACCGGGTGTTCGTAACTTAAATGACGCAGTTTTCAGTCACGAGACGTTTTTCCCCTTACATTGTCATTGTCTTACTATCGGCATTTTCTTGCGGCCCTTTCCACATACAAGCGTCCATGCATCAAATGGACTCGTTGCTCATAATACGGTCCACGGCCTGTATTTTTACTGGGTATATTTATTTATTCTCAAGAGGTTACGTATCAACCCCTACCCGATTCATGCGTACCCTCTTTCGGACCCTTCTGGACCATCAACGACGTATACCCTAGGGCTCATCTCGTCTGGGACAGACTATTTCCAATGGCCCCGGTTCTCAGCGGGTTAACCATATAGCTCAAAACAAGGGGTTACAATTATTAGGTTCTCAGCCTCAGCCCAATTCGTCCGGGAGTGACGCGCGGTGGAAAGGGCTGCAAGGAAATGACGATAGTAAGACAATGACAATGTAAGGGGAAAAACGTCTCGTGACTGAGAACAGCGATGAAAAATAACGTATATAATATAAAGAAGACCGCAGCGAGAAGAATTATCCAGTTCAGCATTCTCCCTAGCCTTTCCCATTTCTTAAGTTATCACAGTTGTTTCCCTCCAGACTATACATCAGAGTTCGATATGCATTTTTTTGCCTTGGCAGCTTCTTGCCTTATAACCTATCTCCTTTCCGGTGTTATAGCTGCTCCGTCCATCAACTCACTTTCTAAACGATGCACAAATTCCGCCGGTGATAGATCATGTTGGGGTAACTATGATCTCTCAACAAACTATTACGACGAAGTCCCTGATACTGGAGTTACTGTTGAGGTAAATTGTTTTCCGCATAATTACAAGGGGAACTAACTAACAAATCTAGGTTTATCTAGAGCTAGTGAATACCACAGCTTCTCTGGATGGTGTTGAGAGAAATGTGCTCCTTGTCAATGGCACATTCCCTGGCCCAACCATTATTGCTAATTGGGGTGACACTGTTGGTATGCATTTCTAGCACCTCGCGCTGCCACACTTTCTCACAGGGTATTCTAGTTGTTCATCTTTACAACGGCCTTACCAACAATGGCACCAGTCTTCACTTCCACGGCCTGCGCCAGAATTACACCAATCCGAACGATGGAGTTGCCTCTATTACTCAATGCCCCCTTGCACCTGGAGAGTCAATCACCTACACCTGGAGAGCTACGCAGTACGGCACATCTTGGTACCACTCTCATTTCGCTCTTCAGGGTATGTATATGCCTCAACTTGAAGTCGCTTTAGATTACTAACTATTCCAATAGCCTGGGAAGGTGTTCTGGGAGGCATTTTAATTAATGGCCCGGCCACTGCCAACTACGACGAAGATACAGGCGTTCTCTTCTTGAATGACTGGACCCACGATACAGCCGATTCAATGTACGCTGCAGCCGAGACTACAGGCCCACCAACGCTTGACAATGGTCTAATCAACGGCACTAATGTCTATGATACTGGGGGTTCGCGATTCGAGATGGACTTCGTCTCCGGAACTTCTTACCGCCTCCGACTCATCAACGCCGCCATCGACACGATGTTCAAGTTCATGATTGACAACCACACCATGGAAGTCATAGCCATGGATTTCGTCCCCATCGTCCCATACAACACCACCTACCTCAATATCGGAATTGGTCAGAGATACGATATCATTGTCACCGCCGACCAGACCACCGCCGACTATTGGATGCGGGCCATTCCCCAGACGACCTGCAGCGACAACGACTCTGCTGACAACATCAAAGGCATAGTACGATACGACTCTACGAGCACCTCCGACCCCACTACCAGCGCATACACCTACACTGATTCTTGCGATGATGAATCTATGTCTGACCTAGTTCCTTACCTCGCACTTGACGCCTCCGACTCAGACATAAGCGACGATTTTGCTGTTACTGTAGGGAAGTCTGGGAATGTCTTCAAATGGTTCATGGCGGCGACAACCTTCGTTGCTGAATGGGGCAATCCAACCTTGCTCCAGATATATGAGGGCAATGACACGTACACAACCGCATCTCACGTTATTGAACTTCCAACGGCCGACCAATGGGTATATTTCATTATCGAGACAACCAATGCAGTCCCACATCCAATCCATCTTCATGGTCACGACTTCAGCATCCTCGCTCAAGGCACTGGTACATATGCTACGATCTCCCCAACACTGCAGCTCACTAACCCACCCCGTCGTGACGTCGCCATGTTACCTGGCGGCGGTTATCTTGTTATTGGATTTCAGACCGACAACCCTGGCGCGTGGCTTATGCATTGTCACATTGGATGGCACACTTCGGAGGGATTTGCGCTACAGCTCGTCGAGCGTGCTAGTGAACTCACAGCACTTATAGATGATACAATTTTGAGCGACACTTGTACAGCTTGGGACTCATATGTGAGCAGCAGTGGCATTGTCTCTGACGATTCCGGCGTCTAAGCAACCCTGTCTCGACACGGAGAAAAGGAGAATTGTTTGATTTATCGAGTGCAAGAAGCTGGGATTGAAGTAGTGAAATAAATGTAGAACGAAGATTTACAAGGGTTGGTTGGACGTTTTTTTTAGTTGGATGTACATGATCGTAGTATTGGAGAAAAATCCAGCGTTATCTTCTAAGACATCAAGTTATCTGAATGCTACACTTCGAGATAGGCAAATATATTAATGATTTGCTTCGAGATAGTACTCTACGATCTGGCACGACACTCTGGCGACTTAATTATTTACCCAACTTCTTTACAAAGGACAATGTATACGATTTGTAAGTGCTTGATCTTAAAGCTCTCTAGCTGGAACGAATGACGCTGTGCTACCTGCTGATGCTCGACGGGAGGTTACAGAGTGTATTATAACTCCACAACATTATTGTCTCTTATCATATCATACTGATCAAAGATACCTTCCTAGGCACAGTATGTCCAATCTATCCTTGTCAGCAACCAGATTGCGGCTCCTTTGGAGGCCCTGTACGTTAGGTCATCCGGTATCACAAACTCGATCTGACCCGCCTTGCTGTTTTCCTTCCATTCCTTAGTCCTAGACTTGCTTGCACAAGTCCTGGTATAGCCTAGACGACACTATGCACGACATCTAAGAACTCAGCGGTATAAGCTGCCTCTCCCGCCACTAATTCTGTGAACGGGGTAAGATATTGGCATCTCCTATGTCGTGTCGTGTATTGCTTAACAAGGGAGAGGAGATACGCTTTCAATTCACGCTAAAATTGCGCCGGAGACGTTGCTTGACTCTCCTTATCGAGGCCATAGCGAGGATCTATCTATGCGAGGTGGTTGTCCCATGAGTTAAAGAAATAGCACCCAGTGCGTTGGAGGGATGTATACAACAATGGTGAAGCTTTGCATTACGAACAACGTGTTGCCATCAACACTATACACCGACCAATGGAGGAAAGTACCCGTCACCAACCTGACAAAAAACACGGAGCCCCCGTTCGCCGCCTCTTCTCCCACATCCATCCCGTCACCTGCACACCAGTGCTTCTTACATGCCCACCTCCCTTCACTCACTAACACAGTATTGATCTGGCCAAGGTAGTTCTCTTCATCAGCTCTGAGGCCCTCTACGTAATTATACGGAAGAGGGAACGATTGGCTCAAGAATATGCGAGTACAAGTATAGAAAGGGATACACCTAACTAAACCTCTGTTGTTTCAAAAGGTGAACCCCGATGGGAAAATATAGTTTGCTTCGAATCGATGGTTGATAACCCCGAATTCAGCCTTGAAGGCCCTACCTGCGCCACCCAAAACTCTTATTATCTTTGCAGCTCATATCAAATTTCCCAACTATCGCTTCTGCTGGTACCCTGGCCCTTGAATTCCATCATCACCGGCCGACTGGTATAGGAACTCTGAGTACTCTAGATAGGCCGCTAGTCCTCCTACACGTTGTCTGTTGTAGTCCAAGCGACGCTCTGTAAGCGCCCACTCCTTGCGCGCTTGCGCGAACCCGTCGGCCCTAAACTCATCAGGCCAGCCATGGTCTATAAACATCTTCTCCATTGATTTGCGGTGATTTAACCCATCTACCGAATATTGGTTGGTGGTGCTCGTGGCGATAGACTGCTCTGGGTTTGCATAACCGTTTGCAAAATAGTCGATGAAGCCATGCGGTGGTGCAGGAGGAACAGACTTGATGCTCGGCTCTCTGTTTGGCTCGCGCCATGGTAGCTCGGTTAGTGCGCGCAGGTTAGCCTCCCACTGCGCCAACATCTGTTTCGCGGGCAGAGTGGGTGGGTCGAGATATGTGTTTGTATATGCATTTTCGTTGTTAGCCCACTGCGTGATTGTCTTTGCGTGTAAGTCATAAATAATGGTTCGTCCGTGGTTGGCTGCCATGGGCTGGACTTGTGTAAGACGCACAACCCACGGCGCAAGGTCATTGCCGCCTTCCCATAGAACTTCACGGGCATCACGTCCAGCGCGTAAGTATGAGTGCGACTTTGACATTGCCGTTATCTCCACATCCTCTTTCAGATAGGGAAGGTAACGTAGGAGTGCTACGACTTCGCTCTCAAGCCCAAGGGCAGTAAGCTTCGCAGCTGGGAAATTATTGTGTGGGGGTCGTATAATCTCATCTTCGTCCAGGTACGCCATGTCGCGTAGTAGGTCAAATATCTGCGTGATGCCTCTAATAACATCGCAATACTCTGCGTATATATACTCTTCTGTGAACTCAAAGTCTGCGGCGACCAAGAGTTGTTGAGCTGCATTTTGAGGGTTCGGACTTTGCGTTTCTTCCACAGCCTGCGCCGCCTTCGCCCACGGGACGGTGATGTTGACTTTTGGCTTGCCACAACCTAGACAATTAGCTAGACACTCAGCACCTAGACGACAGTATTAGCATCGTTACTTTGCTAATTGCGCCTAGGAATAAAATGCGGGGGCAACTCGCAAGCCGGAAACCTCCCGTCACAGGGCACGCCTCTTGATTCACAGGTGAGGGAGGCATTGGCGGGGCGGGAATGTAGTGGAGGCCATTGTCCATGTGCAGAGGCTTAAAATAGTAAGGAAGGCAAAAACATGGAATGTAATGAATCGTATTCTAGTCTTCGCATGCATATCTCAATTCCCTATTCTCCTTGCTAATATCTGTAGCAAGCCTTTAGTCCAGCCGTCAGATTTCGCAATATGAAGTAGTTCGGCAGAATATTTATCCGTAAGACCTCAACCGCAGCCATATCTCCCCAATATATACACTTCCCCGGGATTCGTATTCGGCATGAGAGCCATTTTCCAATACAATGGCAAATAATAGGAGCGTGATTTCAGAAAATGATTGGAGAGAGGGCGATGCGAGGCTGCCGACGCGCTAATTTGTGATGTTTTTTGAAGGCAAGGTACGATTACGCTCCATTTTCGTATTCGGAAAGCCCGCGCTAAGCCTGTCTAGACAGCTCATCAGCTCGTCAGTTTACTCTATAAAGTCAAAACCACCGCATTTTCGCGAAATATGGTCCAATTCTCATCAATGGGTTGGAGGTCGTCTTCTTATCCATAACAATGTTTGATAATCTTGTGGCAGAGGGCTACTCCCTGGCCCAGCGCGACTGGCGACTGACCGCCGTCGTCACGTCCCTGCTTCCTTTCGTCCTCACATATCTCATCACCTCCCTGCGCGCCTTCCTCGCCGCAAACAATAAAGGCGACTCGAGATCTGCCCCCATCGCCCCCTACGCCGTACCATTTTTTGGAAACTTGATCTCCTTCCTCTACGACAACGAAAGAGCCATCCGCAATGCCCTGTTCGTTCATACCCCTGTCACGTGCCCCCTTTTCTAGACCCCTCACTAACACCCCGCCACAGCGGCAGACACGCCGGCGACATCCCCGTGCGCTTCCGCCTCGCTAATAGGAAACTCACCTTGATCTCAGGCACCGCGAATGTGCTCGCCATGTTCCGCGGCTCGCGCTACCTAGACTCGACCGAAATCATCATCATCACCGTCGACAACGCCTTCGGCGGCGCCATGGCCGGCAATGAGAGCTACGTCCGCGACGACACGGGCAGCCGCAAGGAGCCGCTGCCCGGTTCTCGCCCCCTCAAGATGAGTGATCGTATATGGTACCTCCAGCACAAGACCGTGCACACGAACCTCGTGGGCCCACCCCTCGTCGAGATCGCCGACCGCTTCGTGCAATACATGGGCGAGGAGCTCGACCGCGCCATCCCCGCTTCCGAGACAGACTGGGTTGACGTCCCGGATTTCTACGGCCTCATCCAGTCTACCATGTTTGCGGCCAGCACTAACGCCATCTACGGCCCCCACCTGATCGGCCTGAACCCCGACATCAACAATGACTTCTGGGAATACGACCACCACGTCCCAACGCTCTTCAAGCTTGTCCCGCGCCTCTTTGCACCCAAGGCCTACGCCGTGCGCGATCGCCTGCTGGCCGCCATCAAGAAGTGGCAGACGCACGCGCGCGCGAACCTAGACTTTAACGACCCGGCGCTAGAGGGCGTGACGTGGGAGGAGTTTTACGGATCGAAGATGATGCGGGATCGCGCGGTAGATTTTACGGGTGTGACAGGCATGAATGACGATGTGCGCCCAACGTTCGACCTGGGACTACTTTGGGCGTAAGTGATTTTTTACCGCTCCTCACACTTCCCTCTTACTCTAGCTCCTAATCCCCGGCCCGTACGTTGTGTGTACACTTTACTAACTCCAGCAGCGCAAACGCAAATATTGTCCCCACAGTCGGCTGGTGCCTCATCGACATCCTCATGCGCCCCACCCTGGCCGCCACTGCACGCGCCGAGATCGCGGCACTCTCACCGGGGGAAATCAACATGCAGGCCCTCCTCACGTCCCCACTCCTCCAGTCCATCTACGCGGAAGAGCTGCGTCTGCGCAACGCCATTTTGATTCAGCGCACGCCCATCGTCGATACCTTCAAGATCGGGCCGTGGAAGTTCCCGAAGGGAGACATGATCATGGCGTCGAGCTGGCAAGAGGCGAGGAATCGCGAAACGTGGAACCAGCGCGGTAGGAATGGGGAGGAACATGATGTGGAGGAGTTTTGGGCGGAGCGCTTCTTGGTGTACAAGGATGACCCGCTTAGCGGTCCTAGGCTCGTCGACGCGGCGAAGGTGAAGAGTGGCGAGGAGGCGGAGAAGGCGGAGAGGGCGGAGGGTGGCGAGGCGGCACCGCCAAAGTTTGCGCCGGAGAAGGTGGCGGGACAGTTTATTCCGTATGGTGGCGGGGAGAATATTTGTCCGGGCCGGTTTTATGCGAAGCAGGAGGCGATGGCGGGGATGGCGTTGTTTCTAGCTAAGTTTGAGATTGAACTTCAGTTGGAGCCGGGACGAGTACTGGTGCCAAATAAGAATCAGTTTGGGTTTGGGGTTATGGGGCCGGTAGGGGAGATCAAGGCGAGGATGCGGAGGAGGAAGGTGGAATAGGAAGGGAGGGCCAAGGGCTAGGGGCTAGGCGTCGGAGGTCGAGGGTGGGTTCAGGTTCAGTAGGTCCTCGCATTATAGGTTCAAAATGGCCGAGGCAAAGAGGAAATATATAAATATATATATAAGGTCATATGTAGGCTATTTTGTGATTTGGGGTGCATTTCTCAATATCTTCGGCCATAATGGACGATCGCTATCAAGTCTCATTCTCTACTCCGTCGCCATCAGACCATCCCAATAGTCGAGAATGGCCATACCAAAAGATGGTTCAACTATCAGAAAGCTAAAAGTCGCTGGAATTGCAGCCTATAATATAATAAGAAACCCACTGTGCGAGAGCTGGTCATATAATGACAAATGCCAAGACCTAATTGATGGGCCATTGCCTCTTTGAGACCATATTGGAGCGTCATCTTTTGGCGGCGAGAAAAGAGAGGGCCGCATAATTTGATGTTGGATCCCACGTTTGAGGCTGATTGTGTAATCGCGGGCGCATATCGCGTTCCTGTCGTTACTCCTGTCGTGTTGTGGTCTGGACTGTGCCTTACATAAGACACATGGCATGTGCGCACGGCCCGCACCGGCAGCCGCCACACCACAGCTACTTGCCTCCTTCCCTTCCTGTCGGTTTATGTCGTTGGTTTCATCTCATTGGAGCTCCAATATCTACCTGTATTTCCGTATTATTGCGAATATTGTTAGTATTTGGGTCAATGGACATCAATGGACACCAATTGCTAGTACTGCGCTTTCTGTAATTGGCTCGCTGTACCTGCTCGGAGTTGGAGATCCAACGCCAAGAGACGAGGAGGAGATCAAGAGTCCCAAAAGGCCGACTCAGTCGCTAGTACATGTCTAGGGCTACGTCGGTACTCGCCTCTGTTTGACTATTACGGGTGTTCGGTTGAGTGGGGGTCGTGTGAGCGAAGCCCCGATTTGTCGGTGCCCATGCGACACAGACCCTGCGATCTCTCACTCAAAGAATACTTGCAAATATCTCCCAATAACATCTCCGGAGAAGGAAGGAAAACAAACTCTCGGGTGTATAGTCCCACAAGCTTATTTCAACCCCCACGCCGTAGGATCCTGCCGATCCCTGTTACCCCTTGCGGCTTGCAGACGGTGATAGGGCATTGCATAAACGTGATAGCACGTCATACGTCGCGAAACATGCGCGATACATTTGTCTCCTTTATTCATATAAGCTGTTGGATCCTCTGTAGTATTGTAGATACGGCAATGTAAATTATGTGAAATCTCTCCTACTTCTTCCCCGAGCCAACGAAGGGCCAACGAAGGGCCAAAGAAGGTCCGCCATGCCGCTCACGGATGACCAGCTATGGACTCTACAGGTCGTCGAGCGCGTCGCTTCAGGCTTCTCCCTTCTGGGTATAGCTACGATTATTGTTACCTTTTGCTTATCAGAACACTATCGCAACCCGATCCATCGCCTTATCCTCATTAATTCCTTTTTCAACTTATTCGATGCCATTGCTACAATGATCTCCCTCAGCGGGCCAAGAGCGGGAAATGGCTCACCCTTATGCCAGTTTCAAGGCTTCTTGATGCAAATGTATGTCGATCCGACACTGTACACGCTACCACTAACAATTATAGGTTTCCACCGGCAGATGTATTTTGGACAACCGCCATGGCCCTTGATGTCTACCTCATTGTCTTCCGTAGATATGATGCGGAAGCTTTGCGCAAACTCGAGTGGAAGTACTTTAGTGTAATCACCACTCTTGTATTCATCCCTGCGATAGCCTTCCTCTTCGTCCACACCGAAGATAAAGGGCCCATGTATGGCAGTGTAACGGTAGGTTATGTTGCCGAGTTTGACGATAAATAACTAACCTTGATAGCTTTGGTGTGCGATTAACCCCAGTTGGGTGCTCTACCGCATAATCTTTTACTATGCACCTATATGGTATGTCTTCCCGTTCATTTTTAGGCTATGCTAACGTTACAGGCTTCTCATTTTGACTGCTATGGTGCTATATGCCCTCATTGGTATCAACATTCTCAAGCGGAAGCAAGCTTTCAAAGCAATTAGCAACGACTCGTTTCCCCTTGAGAATGTGTCCCACAATGATGTCGATTCGGACGATGCCAATGCCCAATCACTAGATGGAGGATCGGTAATTATTTTCACCCATCCGCTATATCTTGTACTAACGTTCCCAAGACCATCACAATATACCGCAGGCCGCCGCCCAATCGATCATCTTTGTCATTTAGACAGTATGTCTTAATGCCTCTGATGATCTTCGTCGTACTTTTAGCGATTTGGGTAGCGCCAACAACGAATCGCGTTGCCTCGTTAACCAATCCTGGTTATTTATCGGATCCACTTCTACTTGCTGTCGGCGCAACAGGCTCATTACGGGGATTCTGGAACGGGGTTGTTTTTATCACTATTGGCATGAAGGCGCGGAAAGGGAAAACAGGGGCCGGATAAGACATCGTATAGAGCGTGAAGTAACAATACCCATAGACCGTGAACCAGCAATATCATTTAAAATCGTATTTGCGTATACTGTCAAGCGCAACCAACACTGCATGCAGGCTATGCCTAACACAGCAAGCATAGTAACCGTTGCCGTTAAACAAGGGGGTTGATTTGATCATGATTGTTATTGGATCGGGAGGGCAGACCAGCTGAAGCAGATCTATTTCTACAACATCTAACATCTTTGTTCTCCCTTGCTCCTTCCCAAGTTCCTCATATCCCTCAACTCAGTCGTCGGTGAAAATACTTTCTGGTTGCCCTTATTGCTCAGCCTTTCAAAGTTCGAATTGCTCACATCATTCCGTGATACCACTGATGGGCTACTCCTCCTCCTGCTGATATAGCAAGAGAACATGCTCTTTATCTCCTGCCAGTACGTCTCTGTCGTGCCCCAGATCAAAAAGGCAACTAGCGGTGGCGTGACACCCGGCACGAACTGCGCGATTTCAGCCATGACTGCAGGGAGGTCGGAAGCTGAGATCGGGGCGACGCGTGTGGCTGAATGGTTGGCGCTGTACTGGAGGACTTCAAAACTGACGATTGCAATTTCAAATAAACTGTAGATATGTGTTAATATTTAACCAAGGGACAATAACAATAGAGTAGATCCTTACGCAAGAATGGAAAACGCAATGGAGAAGCGGATGATGATCCATTTATCTCTCCGTCTCAGACGCAGGGTCTCTTGCCTGCTATTCCCACTAGAACCTCTCAACGATGAAAACTTATTCTTTAATACGACGAATTTATACAGCGTTAGGATAAGCAAAACACCACCTATTAAGAGGCTAATGACCACTGTAATATAAATCAGCTTTGTTAATCTGACGGATGAGATCGTTGCTACTTACAGGATATATTACACAATAGCAAATACGGCAAAGCATTTTTTGAGATGCCTTTGATGTGAGCTATACCAAGTAGAGGTGGTGGAAAGAAGATGGCAAATAGTTTTGCTGTAGTCTCGAGGTGGGTAAATCGAGACTGGATTTCGACGAGGGGCTTCAGCTTCCAAGTTCCTTGGAATAAAGAGGCGGACCTTCAATGTGGATGTCAATCACTATCGCAAAAACAATCCGAGAAGAGGTACAAACCAGAATAGAACCAGAAGAGCGTTGATATTATAGGACGTGAATTGGATCCAGAACAAGCCCAAGTCCGCACCCTGGGCAGAGCCCGTGACAACTAATATTGGGTTCGTCGGGTCTCTCTCCTTCGCCGCATGCTGCCTTTCTTTAATTGCTACCCAATCCGTAGCGAAATGTATTTGTTGTGCTATCGACGCAATGCAGGCTGTCGACGCGACAACGGCAATCAGTGACACATCTAGTTGTGTTCAGTCAATAACGAACGGCCAGAAGTCCCTCATATGACTGGCTCACGTACATGTAAATCTTGCGCCGTGCCTCCAGCCAACACAGAACAGCAAAAGGCCCAGAAAAAGACACAAGAACGAGTATAGTAGAACTATAACTGAGAGTCCTACAGCGCCATGCGGAACGCCGCCTGTCATAGCCGAAATCGCTGCAATGTGGAAGAGGTTCCGCAAGCGAGGAGTATAAGTAGGTTGTGGTCACGAATGATCATATGGCATTCGCCAGTATCGGGGACTCTGGTTGTAACCCAGGTCAGTGCGGCGACTATAGCGGGATGAATATAGGCGCAAAGGGAAACATGAGAAAGCTTCGCCTCGGAATTGTAGCATTTAAATTGATTTTCAAGGGGAGGGGAGGTGGGGAACTATAAAAGATTTCGTCCTAAGATCGCCAATGTGGGAAGGGAAGGGTCCCTCGTGGGAACGTCGTGGCGTTCGAGGACGGGGTTAGCGGGGCCAATGCGTTCCAGGCACGAGGTCAATGCGGGAGGAAAGAGGGCTTACTTGCCACTCCAGTACGCGGCTGATTCTAACAAAATCCAATAGTCTTTTCGCCATTGTCTCCACCGTAGTCCCTTCTCGCTTGCTTGGCGATGCCCATTTCCATTTCTAAAGTGCTATCTCGTTGAACGAGGAAGCACCAATTTCTTCCCAGTCCCCGACTCAACCACAGCGTATTCTAGGGAACTGGAGGGGTCAGCGGGGTCGGAGAATTGACCCCAGACTGACCCAGATGAATGGAACAGTAGATGAGACGATACAAACCCATAGCCGAGGGAGTAGCCGATGCAGCCAAGATTCTATCAGAATATGCCTTTGGTACGTGCTGAAGATACCTCACGTGGATAACCCTGGATAACCCTGCTTACCTTTGTGTTTTGGGATGTGGCCGTGCGCAGAGTTCTGTCGTGTCCAGGACCTGTGCGGCTGACGGGTCAACTCCGGATGCGCCAACCAAGCCAAGCCAATATTGGCTAACGAGCCGAGGTGGTGGTCAGGATATCGCGCTTCTGACAGTAAACCCAATGGTATGGTAAAGCGGGCCGAATTCCCAATTTTTCTTCAGCCTACTATAGTACGTATGGTCGTATGTGTTAGTTAACTCTCCTATTGGACTAAGCTTAGCATAATTTCTACAGTGGTTCCGGTTCAGGTTCAATGGTTGACAAGATGGAAATAAGATGGCAACGCGGGAGAAGTGGGTCCCGACTAAAAGACGGGAGTGCTCTCCTCCACCCAGCTGAGTATGGGGTCCGTGCGGAATTGTGCTACTGAATCGCCAAGTCGAATCAGGAATATGGTGGGTGGCGCATGTAGCCAAAGGAATCCAACTCATGACGTAGCTTTGGCGATATATTTTGGAGACGAACGCGGGGTAGTCGACTCAGTTGTTCCGCGGAAGAATTTCACAACATATATTGCGTGTCTTGCCTCTCGAAGAGGCAAAGCTGAGGGACACGAGACGTAGACTTCGGTTCAATAAAGAGAGAAATCATAGACAAGCAATGTAGCCTTCCTCGAGCTGAAGTCGCCGAGCTGCTAGCATTTGCCACAGATAGCGATGGAATCCTCTCGTTCTTCCTCGCCTAATGACATCAATCTTTCGGACCGCAACTCCACGATATTAATCGTGACGATAGTCACAGTTTCCGTTGCGACAGTATTACTAGTTGGGCGACTGATAAGCCGTGCGGTTATCGTCCGGCATATGACATTGGACGATTATTTGATTATCATCGGCTGGATATTATCGTTCGGGGTTAGTTTCATGGTTATATTGGCGACGGGAAAAGGGTTAGGAAAGCCCGATGTAAGAATCAAGGACGAGTGGGTGCTGCCATTAAAGAAATACGTGTATGCATTCAGTGTGCTTTATGTGCGTATATCCACAAGGTCTCCGGCTGGGGGGGGGACGAAAAGGATGGACCGAGGAGGAATGTAAAGAGAGCTACAGCTAATACTTGATAGAATCCAGCTCTTGTAGCGACGAAGTCAAGCATCTTGGTCTTTTACTTGCGACTATCGAGGGTTACGAATAAACTCTTTCGAATTATTACATATGCAGCGCTTGTGTTGGTCAATGTTGGGGGGTTGGTCTTGACGCTTCTCAATATCTTCCAATGTCGACCAGTTACTGAGACCTTCAACGTGCACAATAATCCAGCAAAATGCATTCCGATCATCACGATATATCTTACCTCCGCGCCGATTACAATCGTCACCGATGTTATTATCCTCGTACTTCCGATACCTATTCTTACTGGCATGAATATGCCTCGGAGACAGAAGAATATATTGGTTTTTACATTCGCCTTGGGAATCTTTGTCATGATTGTGGATGTGATTCGGGTTTATTATTTGCAACAGGCCATGGTGAATGTCTCATCTTTGTCCACGTCACCAACTTCAACTATTGGGCTAGGAGACGAGCAAGATTTTGCATTCATCGTGTCGTATTCTTTGATGTGGACAGCGGTCGAAGTCAATGTTGGGATTGTGTGTGCGTGCATCCCAACATTGAAGCCGATAGTAAAGAGGATTCTTCCAATTCTACTTGGGCCCACTCACCATTCTGCTCACGAGACACGCATCGCATCTGTCGCAGAAGTTGATAATACCCACGGTATCAATCCATCTTCGAAATCAAAACTGCCGGGAGAAACCTCACCTACAAACGTCATGGCAACAGCTCCGATCGCGCGTAAAGCAAGCCGAAAGGTTGAAGCCGACAATATAGAGTTTATCACTATACCAACCACGTCAACTAATATGCAAAGGGCCAGACAAGATTCGAGTGCTTCTAGTGCCGATAGCGTCTACTTCGGTTTCATTAATATCCGGCGCCCGAAATGTTTGGTAGATCTTTCCTTGGAGGACTCGTGGAGATACTGCACTGCTGTCACGACCCTCTTCTTCTTATGGGGTTTTTCATATGGGCTCCTCAACAACTTGAACTCACAGATAGTGGCAATCTCGCATTCCTCTGCTCCGCAAGGCATAGGCTTACTATCAGCGTATTGGGGTGGGTATATTTTTGGACCCTTGACGTTGGGATGGTATGCATTAACAAAGGGAGGGTTTAAGGTGACATTCATTGCGGGGCTCTGTGTGTATGGCATTGGAACTCTCATGTTCTGGCCCTCCGCGGTTCTCCTTTCCTTCCCTGGTTTTGTTATATCCACTTTCGTCGTGGGATTCGGTCTCTCCGTTCTCGAGACGGCTGCGAATCCCTTTCTTGCCCTTGGCGGACCCCCACTATATGGTGAGATGCGACTACTGCTTGCACAGGGGGTACAGGCCGTCGGAAGCGTGGTTAGCGAGCTTCTTTCTAAGGTTCTTTTTGTGAACATAAAAGAACATGTAACATTGATTGGAGTACAATGGACATACCTCGCTATCTCTTACCTCGCGGTCATTCTCGGCCTCTTCTTTTACTACATGCCCCTTCCTGAAGCGACTGATCAAGAGTTGCAGAGGGCGTCGCGATCTCGATCCCTGCCTATGAACAGAGTCATCATAGAGCCAAGAGCATTGACGCACATCGGTGCCTTCAGAGTCGTGTCTATAACACTTGCTCTCGGTGTCTTTGCACAGTTCATGTATGTTGCTGCACAGGAAACCGTCAACCTCTGGTTCTCTGACCTCTTCGTCGACCATGACCCGGGTATCAACCTCTCTTTGACAATACCAAACATATCCTTGGTTGGCCATAGCACCTTTGCGATATCACGCTTTTTGTGCGGTGTCCTGTGCCTCGTTATTCGCCCTCGCATCCTACTCTGTGCCTCCCTCCTTGGCGGCACAGCCATATCTATCGCTATTGCGGCGCTTCCCTCACACACCGCTACAACTCGACCCAATACGGTGTTGGGCCTAGCGATTGGGTTATTCTTCTTTGAAGGTCCCGTATTCCCCCTCATCTTTGCGATTGCCTTGCGTGGTCTAGGCCGGGCGACAAAGAGGGGTGCAGCGATGCTGGTAGCTGGAGCTGGGGGTGGCACCATGGGACCATGGGTTTTGTTCGCATTGCAGAGCAAGACGGGGGTGCGCAGGAGTTTTTGGATCGTGGCTGTTGCTCTAGGGATGGCTTGCCTGTTCCCTGTGTATATTAAAGTTGTCGGAAGGGCGAGAGAGGTAGTTGATTGGAATGGGGTTGAGGGTAAGGAGCGGAAGTGGAAATGGAAGTGGACATGGAGGTGGAAGTGGAAATAGAACTAGGATGTTGACAACTAACCATGTATTAGTAATATTTGGGTATTATTATCAAAACCTCTTTACTAATGTCCTAAAGCCTAATATTTGTAGTTTAATACTCGATTACCCCTTTCTAGTAATTATAATAACAATGTTGAGTTCTTACAACAGTATGATGATGTAATTACAACGGGTAGTAGGGAGTCACAATTTTAGCTATTACGTAGAATCCTCTTATATTACAAAGACTAAACGCTAACCCTCTAGAGGTCCGCATTCCTACTACATACTCTTTTATGCAGAGTTTAAGGTGAAGACCGTCTGCCTTAGCACTATAGTACACGTGATTCCTGTCTGCATATAATACTACTCGTAATATATACTCTTTATATTGCTCGCATCTGCTGCGCGCGTTCATTGACTGAGCTCAGTTCTACAGCTCGGTCTACAGATTTGGGTCTACAACACTTAGGCGGCTACCGTTGACCTGTTGGCTCCGTGCTCCTTGCATCGCAGCTTGTCTCATTTCAAATTGAGTCATTACCTCAGTTTGTGGCTGCTGCTACGCCTGAGCAGCAGCTTGCTGTTTGGCCTTTGCCTGTTGTTCTAGCCGCTGCTGCTGGCGCGCATGTTGCTGCATTAGTAACTGTCCTTTGTCTCATAGATCCACTGCTGTACTTCTGCACTACCCGACGCAAATTTCGTTGGAGCAATAAATGGGAACGAATTTATATGGTTTAACATGTTGACAGACGGGACAAGCCTAACCGGCGTAGCTTGTGCCGGGCTCTGCGACTGTGCTAGCAAGGCAACCCTATACATGTCTCCTCTCGATATGACGATGACTTCCAACCCACCGACGACGAGACCAATAGGACGAGCGATGCCGACATTGACTCGTTTCCAGACGGTGTTAACGACGACACGGATGACGAGGCATAGCTTTTGACGACGAAATACAACACCCTCCGGACATTATCTCGCAGAAGCAGAAATCTCGATGTGCAGTGGCTTCGGCAACGACGATACTGTCCAAAGACCGTCTCAACTAGGTGAATTAACACTAGGATCGGTAGGAGAAGCATGCAAAATAGTTATATTGTAGTCTACGCTATCTCCTCGCCGTTTCTTAGGTATTGCTTCTTCACCAACTGTTGAATTATCGTCGAGTTAATTGTCATGACATCACTGACGTGAATTATGTCACCCATTTAAATACGGTTAAGCGTGTGGGGGAACTAAGTATCGACAACCAATAATACGCAATCATGTACGCGCTAATACGACTGACAGAACGCAGAGGCCAATCAGAAGCTAGAAACTAGTCGGTGGGAAGTTAAGCCGTACCCCGCTCTAGGGTTTCATAAAGTAGAAACGCTGGCCTCCGTGAAGAGGCCAGCGTTCAGTTTCTGTAGTCATAAAGAGGAGTCTGCGAATACGTTCCGCCTTGACGTGACATTACCGCCCCGTTCAGCCAGGACTCAGTTGCAATCTTTAAAGGGTCACGAAAATGAGCAACAAGGCAGCATGGATCAATTCCAAAGGGGAAGCAATTAAGATTTGTGATGCAGAAATGCCAACGCCTGGGCCAGGGCAACTGGTTATTGAAGTATATTACTCTCACGTATTCGTTTGTCTTGAAACTACTAACCATGCCGCTGTTTAGAATCACGCAGTACCTCTTCATCCCGGAGACTGGAAGCTTGCAAAAGGCATAATTCCCATCCCGCTAAAGTACCCAATTATTCTCGGAAGTAAGCTTTATCTGCGGATTTTTAATTCAAGTTAACAATTACTAATGGAAGTAGATTATGTTTCAGGGTATGTTCATGAAGTAGGAGAGGGGATAACCAGATTCAAGAGGGGTGATAGAGTATTGAGTATGAGTGCGCTAGCATTGCGTAATGATCATAATTTTGGTGCTCATCAGCGATATACTCTATCGGTGGAGACGCTCACTGCACACGTTCGTAACCCGTTTTGTCACACTTGAGAAACTGTTGAAGATACTGTGCTGATATGCCGGTGTAGATTGGTGATACTCCTTTCGAGGACGCTACCTCAGCATCAATAGTTTACGCCGCGATGTCTGCTCTAGTTCTCCACTTAGGTCTTGATAGGCCCTCCAAAGATGCTCAATCGAAGGAGGAAAATGTGTTGATCTGGGGCGGAGCTTCATCAATCGGATTCTACGCTGTGCAGATTGCAGCCCAGGCTCGTCTCCCTTTATTCCCGAACTAAAACTGGCCCTTGTGCTGACTTGCTTAGGCGGGATACAAAGTTATCACCACAGCATCAGAAAGGAACCGACCTCTGGTGAAAGGAGCTGGTGCTACAGAGGTCCTAGACTATCATTCTCCTACAATTTTTGAAGATCTACTTGCTCTAGGTCCTTACAAAGCAATGTTCGGCGCCTCAGAATCAGCTGTTGATCAAGTTGTTATAGGAAATTTACTCGCAGCTCAAGGAGGAGGAACTTTTCTAAGCACTATGGGCGTTAGGTCTGGTGTCGCTCTTCCTGACGGTGTAAAGGGACTCTTTGTGCAATACATGGATGATTATTTGAAGCCAGAGAATACAGAATATGTTAAGTGGGTATTCTGGGAGTATCTAGAGGATGGACTAGTGAAGGGAACTTTGAAACTAGGAGATGTGGAGGTTATAGGCGGATTAGAGAAAATAACTGAGGGGCTGGGGAGACTTGAGGCTGGGGAGGTCGGAGGGAAGAAATTAGTCATTAAGCCGAATTTGGAATGAGAATTTGGTTGTAATTTCTTAAAGGGGATTCTTGAAGTTTATAACTAAAGTTGCTATTGTTAACGCACTTCTACTCATGAGAGGCCACCATTTACGCGTTTTTGTACAGTGCCTTTATAAAGTCCAAGGGCTTTGCAGCTGCATATGAAGACTTATACTTCTTCGTTTGGGCTTCTAAAACTGCATATGAAGACTTATACTTCTTAGTTTGGACTCCTAAAGCTGCTTCAGAAACAAGAACATCAAGTTATTGAGTTGTTAAGCTTTTGTGACGAGCCATTATTGCAGTACACTAGTAAGAGTGAGTGGTAGTCTTGGCAACTTCCTGATCTACACTATTACCTGACTTACGCTATGACCTACGTTAAGGAAACGCATTTCCTCTAAAGTTTTGGTACTCCCTTTGTGTTCCCAAGCACCCAGCTGTCATATCTTGCAATATTATCCTCTGCATCTGCTGCTCTCTTGTATAATTCAGCAATGGCTAGTAACTACACGTGGAGCTCGTGAGGCTGGTTGAAAAGAGACATACCTATACCATACGATTTAGTGTCCACCATATATTCATTAGCAGCCAGTTCTGCCTCCAGCAAGGCGCATAACCCTGATAAGTGATGGCTGGAAAGAAATACGGCAATATTAACAAGGCAAGCCGAGAGTAACCCAAGCTGACATAGCAAGTAAGTTAGGGCAAGGATTAGATGTCATTTTATTCCACTAACTCCGTTCCAGAGAAAGAAAGTTTGACATCTATACGGCATCATCAGATTTCGACTTTGCTAAGTCCTAATCTTAAGCACTATATCGGAAATATTGAGTAAGTAGATACATTATCAAAGCTGTTCCCTAGTGAAAGAGAAGCATGCCAAAGCTTTTCAAGCCTTCCATATTCACTACCAATACCGCGACAGATTATGCGAAGAAAGTGGCCGGAACCTCGAAGATGGTACAGTTGTAGGAGCTGGTTGGTTAAATTACATGCTCTCCCACTGAATAAGAGCCATCTTGGACTTCGATATTCGAGGAAAGTCTGACAATTTCGTTGCCTGCTTGGGACGCCCATCCGGTATACTCTCGAATTACGGCTAGCTCCTGCAACGTGGACTACAGAAACGCCCTTGACCGTCGCTCAAGCCCTATCCACCTTTGGCAAAACGTATCAAATTGTTGAATGGCCTTTCCTACAATGGTTACCGCCACCTCGAAGGTTCTGGTGCCCACGCAGTCCAGATCGTCGCCCCGCATGCTATCTCTGGCATGCGGAGTTGACGCCAGCTGCTACAATCGACGAGGGCCCATCTCTCATCCCCATTGGAAGACTGGTCAATGGAGGTGAAGGAACAGGTTCTTGTTCAGCTGATGTTGAGCGATAAATGTATTCCATATACGAGAATTGATGGGAAGATGTCTCTTTCCAAACGAAATGAAGCCGTAGGTGAATTCCAATGCAACGATTTCATACGCGTCATTCTTGTATCCATCACTTGTGGCGGCGCTGGGAAGGTTGTATTATTGAATACCGCTAGCCTGAAACTAATTATTATTCACAGTTTAGATCTCACCGCTGGCTCACGAGTGTATTTCCTTGAACCACAGTTTAATCCTATAGTGGAAGAGCAAGCACTCTGTCGTGTTGACCGAGTTGGACAGAAGAACAAAGTCACAATAATCAGATACCTAATGAAGGACTCATATGAAGAGGTAAGCTTCTGCTAATTCATTATAACTTAACCTCTTGATATTGACTATCGCATAGCAAATAGTTGAGCTTCAGAAAAGGAAAAGGATGCTCGCCTAGGTGACATTTACTGAAGGCCCAATACTGGCATCTAAAGTTAATATAGGCACATTACAAGTACGGCCGCACCCTAAATTACCACTTGGTTTCTAACAATATTGTTTTAGCATCTAAAATCAGTTCTTGGGTGAGGGATTCGTCGTGTATCGATAGGGTCAGGCCAGGCGAGGAAAGATCTCTCACAGTTGTTAGTATATTTAGACTCTCTGCTTTGCGCCTATATATATATAAGATGCTTTAAAAGGCTTAGTGACGTGGAAATCCACTCTTATCAGGTCTTTTTGTATCACTTAAGTATGTGCCAACGATGGTGCAATCTGTTAAAATAAAGTTTAGGGCCCTGCAACTGACTGAAGTTGGGTCTAATTTAGTGGGCGGCAACCTTGAATTGTTTCTGTACCCCCCACTTCCCCGCTGTCAGGCTGATCAGCCTCGCATAATCACATTCCTTGGCGGCCAGGCAGTAGTATTCTGCAATACCTGGAAATGTACTATGCCTTCTCGTTACCAAAGACATAACGCAAATTTCACCTCTCTGTTATCCCTCATCCCCAACCTCCCTCGGGCTCTGCCAGAAACCGGTGACGTAAAGATGGCCGACTCGGAGCGCGCTCCCAAGTTTGCGCCATTTCTCGGAATGGTGAGCCCTATGTTTCTTGGTGGAGAGAGCTGGCATTGACATTCTCATAGGCCGGGGCTGGCTTCGCAATGATTTTTGGATGTGCGTAGAGCCTGATCGCTAGCTTGCCTAGCTAGGCGCTTCCGATTTCGCCGAAGTGATCACTCACACAATCAATAGGTATGGGAGCTGCATATGGGACATTCAGATCCGGTGCGGCAGTTGCGGCAGTTGGTGCTGAGCGGCCAGACTTAGTTATGAAGGTACGGGTCCTTATTGCAGCTCTGGCTTCTCAAACTCCCTGGGCAACAACTGATGCCCTGCCAGTCACTCCTCCCGACAGTCATGGCGGGTATCATCTCGGTATATGCGCTCGTGGTGTCTTTGCTCATAGTCGGGGACATGAATCCGCCGCCAAAGCAACATTACTCTTTGTACAGGTGAGGAATCTCAGCCAGTGCTTGATGCCAAAGGGAACGAACTGTACTGAACACTGGCAGTGGAAACATGCACTTAGCGGCTGGGATCTCAGTGGGCATGACGGGGCTGGCTGCTGGATACGGGATTGGTGTCATCGGGGAATATGGGATACGAGGATACGTGAAGCAGTCGCGGATATTCGTGCCCTTGGTTTTGCTATTGATTTTTGCAGAGGTTCTGGGGCTCTATGGGTAGGTTATGCCGCTTTGTTTTACCCCTCCGAGCTAACTCTCCACAGATTAATCGTAGCACTGATTCTCAATTCGAGAACGAAGGGCTGAAGAATAGCTTGTTTCAATATATGTATATTTATGGGAATGTTTCTACTATATCTTTGCATCTTGAATCAGATGTGGTGCTCTGACGATGCGCAAACGGGAGACGGAAAATATGTGCTGGGGTTAATGTGAACCACGGTGTATAAGCACTCATTTTAATCATAAGAAAATTTAACACTGTATATCAGGTCTCCTGCTCTATTGGCTATTTTCTTTTGTAAATATCCACCGAAAGCACGGAAGCCACGTAACGTTATGCTTTGAATGTGAGTAAGGTACACTTTATGGTTGCCTAATCGGAGGACGGGTAACATGTAATGTTGCTGGTCTTGGCTTGGCCTCAGCCCCAATCCGGCAGTAGGAGACACCATGCATCTTCAATTCTTGCATCTTGTGTCAACATCCTTTATTACTCCTTGTCTTAACATCCTATCTTTCAAAAAATTGTTTTCACCGGCGACCTGCCCATCATGGATTACGATCATGATCGTTGGTGAGGCTTCCCCACCCTTGAACTACATGGATTTGCACCATGTTCAATCCATACAGCGCGCCCTTGCTAACAGCTCCTCAGTCCAAGCTATGCAGTATGAGCTCCCTCGCATCCCCAATTCCCCAACCCACAACCTACCGACCCAGGAGCTCCCTTGTACTAACCAACCCCCAGTCATTCTTCGGCGCAATGGGTTGTGCAGCTGCCATCGTCTTCACCTGTTTTGGCGCCTCATACGGCATGGCCAAGTCCAGCATCGGGATCATGGCCTCTAGTATCCTGCGCCCTGATCTGATTGTTCGGAGTATGTTGTTCTCGCATCTGCTTTACGGATATTGCTAATGGCGCGCCAATGTAGACCTCATGCCTCCGATTCTCGCCGGTATCCTTTCGATTTACGGGCTTGTGGTTGCGGTTATTATATCGGGAGACTTGAAGGAGCGGTTGCCTATATACAGCGCCTTTTTACAGTTGGGGGCTGGGATAAGTGTTGGGTTATGTGGTCTTGCAGCTGGGTATGTGATTAATTCCTTCCCTGAACAGAGGTACCATTTGAGGCGGGGCATTGGGAGATGATGGGAAGGAGGATTCAAAAGTTGGGCTGGAGAATACGTATGTGATATTGGCCGAACCTTTGAATCGGGCAGTTGTTGATAAGATGGGAGACCAGGGAAGTCAAATCTATGGGTGCAATACAGCTAACCATTCCCCAGCTTTGCAATCGGCATTATAGGCGACGGTGGCGTCCGCGGCGTGGCCCAGCAGCCTAAACTATTCGTGGCCATGATCCTCATTCTCATCTTTGCAGAAGTTCTTGGTAAGCTTTCTTGGAGACAACAGTAGATGGGGGTATCGAGCTCTAATATCGTATCTAGGTCTTTACGGGATGATCGTCGCGTTGATGCTGGTCACCCAGAGTAAAATCAATGTTGGGGAGTGCTGAGTTGAGGAGGGCTATCTGGGAATGGTGAGAAGGTTTTGGGTTTTGCATATCTATGGAGGCAACAACGTAGGCCATTACAGCGATGTGAGGCGACGGATTGAGCGGATCGAGTAGCAGCTTATGGGCATACCTTGTACTGTATATACATGATCCCGGGATTGGAGTTTATGGAATTCTCATCTGCGGCTTATCTCCTGATTAATATGTTTTACCTGTACTCTATTTCGTTCTCGTCGATCTGTTCAGTTGAGCTGCCGCATTTTAGATACCCATTACACAACAGTCATCAAGAAACACGGGAAAATCTAGGCCCACCACTACCTGATTTGCCTTTTTTTAATTACCAAGTACCGTCGTCTCCATCACGTCCTGGCCTGAGAACGCCACAGCCATTGATAATGTAGCAGTGATCTCAGCAACGCTGAGATAGAGTCTAATTGGCGGCTCTAGGTTGTAAATCTTTGAGACGCGAGACGAGGACGAAGAGTCATTGGATAGCGGGGAAGGGATACGGGGATATGAGAAAGGGCGTAACGATGTAACGAAGCGCTAAGGTTTGCAAGTCATGTTTATATGAATTACGCCGAGATCTCTTCATGATGTTCCGTAGTAGTAGTGGCAACATCGATCCGGTACATGCCCATCTCGCTCATGTGGCTCTTTCCAACATATACATAATTATGATGCTTCAAACCGGGCCCGTTTGGTCTTCTGAAAACAGCGCTGTAAATCCAACCCGCTAACGAAATTCAGAACGCCGTAGCTGCAAAAATTTGATCATGATACATGTCCCTGAATCCCACGCTTGAATCATCCGTTTCGTTTCTGCGTAATATCATCGCCCTCAACATCCAAGAATTATCCTCAATCAGATCCCCCAACCTGTAATCAATCCCACCATAACCACCATCCCCATCCCCCATCTCCCAACCTCTATCCCAGCAGCCGCACCACCCCCCGGATCAGCAGCAACAAACCCCGTCTGGCTGGGCGTCGTAGCCACTCCAGCCCCAGCAGCTGTACACGTTGCGGCAGTCCCCGGGCATGCCTCTCCACTCAGCGACGAGCAAATCTTCGTCGCACTCTCAATCCCTACACTCACGCCCGCACCACCTGCTACCGTTATCCCACCCCCTGGCCCCGCAACTGTAACCCCGAACCCTCCTCCCCCACCCCCAAGCCGCTGCGTGCACTGCTGATAGTACCCCGCGCACGACTCATATGCCGCATCGCACTGCGCCTTGTTGCCGAAGTCGGTACCCGAGGCGAAGATGATCGGGAAGGGGTAGAATGTATTTGGGACGTAGCCCGTTGCTGGGGCGGCGGTTTGTGTTTGTGTCGGGACGGAGGTTATGGAGCCTGTGTGTGTGGTGGTGGGAGAGGGAACAGTGGATATTATGCCGGTGCAGTAGGAGCCGAGGGGGCAGCAGGCGATGTTGCCTGCGTTGTCGAGGGCGCAGATGGATGAGGCGGCGCAGCAGTTCGAGGAGGAGTTGGGAGCGGAGAGGCCGGCGCAGGAGTTGTATTCTGCGGGGCAGCTTTGGCGCTTGAGTAGGGAGTCGGGAGTTCTGGTTGAGAGGTATGCGGCGGAGAAGGGGGAGGCGCGGAGGAGGGTGGCGCTCGTTGAGGGAGGGGCGAGGAGGAGTGCTGAGAGTGCGGGTATCAGCGTTCGCAGACGCATGGCGGCGGCGCCTTTGGGTTTTGGTATGTGTTTATTTCGATAGTTTTATTGAATTGGATTTGCTTGATGCTTGTGGAGATCTCGATCGGCTTGGCTTGTAGCTGTGCGGGTACAGCGCTGCTCCTTGATCAGTACGTTCGCTTCTGTTTACACAAATGGCGGGGTAGATATGGTATTTGGTAACTTGGAGCTACGCGATAGTAACGCAAAGCAGTCAGGGAAGATTAGACTTAATTGTATTCTCAGGAATGGAATTCTTTGAGGCACAGTTTTGTAGTAAAAGTTCTTGAGTCTGGCAATCATTGGTTTCGACCCATCTCTGACCCAACGTAATGTTGGCTACCATGGCAACCAATCTGGTCTCGCCAGAAATCCTGGCAACTGCGCCAAGACCAGGGAACGTGCAGCCAGCTTCAAACATTTAGACAACACACAACCTACTATAAATATTTACTTTCGTTGAGGATTTATAAACACCTTTAAGAGTCATCTGCTTTTATCTGTCTCGTATATCGGGTAACGGCGCTTTCGGTAGCATTTTTATTACGTCTTTCTGACTACCGTCGTCACTTTTCATCTGTTCTTGGCCAGCTATATTTATCCACATAAGAAATGGTTTCAGGGACATCATATTTCAACCAAATATCACGATTTAGGTACCACGAGCTATTTACTAACATATTCAGGCAAGTACTAAGTTGCTTATAATACGATGAGTCTGTGCATATGCGAACAGAATAGATTATCTGTAAGGAATGTCGTATATCTCCCAGATTTCCCTCGTAATCCGAAATCGATCCATGGGCAATTACAAATCACCACCTAAACTAAAGCTTCGCAACAGTACCTGCGCCTAGATTCAAAATCCCATGGCAGCATCAACTTTGGAGATCTTGAAAAAGAAAAACTGTGCTCTGCCTGCCGGTTTTGAAGGAGTCAAGCCTGCGATCCCTTGCAAATACATTTCGAAATGTCCAAAAAGAGCACCATCGTCTTTTTATGGAAATCTCGCTCGAGGCTCTTTATTTACGGCAATATTCTGCCTTCTTTCAGTACTAATTAGCCTTTATACCATCGTATTTGTGAAGCAGACAAACCATATTTTCTATATTTTCTATACCGTGTGTTACTCTCAGGGGCTACCCAGCGCCTTTTTACTCCATCAGGAGCAAGATTTTGCCCATAACTCCACACTCCCGGAACAACGCTATTATCGGCGTCGGCAGAACCCTCTCCCAGGGGAACAAGACTTCGTCCATAACCCCACGGTGGCGGAACAATGACCTCTGCAGCATCGGCGGAGCTCTCTCCATCAAGAGCAAGATTTTTTCGATAATTCCACGGTGGCGGAACAGCGACATCAGTGTCGGTAGCACCTGCTTTATAACGCTCATATCGGGCATAGTCAGGATACTTATCGTAGCCTGCTGGTGGCGTACCGTACTTGGTGTATTTGGCGAAGTCAATGGGCGCTTCTGGCGCGTTGTCGCGTTTGGAAGTTGGATAGTGTGTGTATTTTCCATACCGCCGCGGTGAGTAGCCATCATACGAGCCATACTTATTGTTCTCTCTATCATCATTACTACTACGCTTCGACGGGTATTTGCCGTATGTCCCGTACTGTCCATATCCTGGAGGAGGATATTTGCCGTAGCTTGCGTATCCTGGGGGAGGATATTTGCCATAAGTAGCGTATTTTCCGTAGTTCTTATAATTGGTATCAGCGGCTATTGCGGCTTCATCGGCTTCATCGGCGTCGTCAGTTTCTATGGGAGTCTCCTGTGTTGTTTCCGGGGTTGCATCACGCCTGTATGAGCGGTAGGTTCCATATTTGGTGTAGTGATATGTGCCATAGTTGGCGTATTTCCCGTAGTCCTTGTAATTGGCATCGGGGACTATGGCGGGTTCATC
Organism: Pseudogymnoascus sp. VKM F-4518 (FW-2643); assembly: GCA_000750925.1. NCBI lineage: Eukaryota > Fungi > Ascomycota > Leotiomycetes > Thelebolales > Thelebolaceae > Pseudogymnoascus > Pseudogymnoascus sp. VKM F-4518 (FW-2643). Next base: position 50,804 of record JPKC01003665.1, read on the forward strand.
AGAGTCGTCGATTTCAACAGGAGTCTCCTGTATTGCCTCTGGGGTTGCAGCATCTGCAAGAGCAATGTCCCCGTTGTCAGCTTCGGCGGGAAACCCAATGGCTGCCCGTGAGGAGACCAATGCCAGCAAGGCAATTGCATTAAGCTGGAACTTCATGATAAGGATATTTGGGATAAAGGCTCGGTGGATGAGCTTGAAGGCAAAGTCTGTAGATTATTTCAGAATGATGTGGGCTCGACGAGGTAGATATAAGTAATGTTTTAGCCTTGGGGAGCGTATTAGGCTAAGAACCTTGTTGAACCCCGAGGCCGTCACCAGATGGGCTTGACAGCTGGCTTCTGAATTTGCACAACCAGCCTTTCTTCCTTCCATTGTGTCATGTAGGGGTGAGACTGTCGTGATAGTTGGGCTATTGCCTGTGGCGAAATACGATGACTGGCTCAGGAAAGCCAGGGTCAACACAAGAATGAGGCATCCCATGTCTGCCCGAGGTCGCTACGTCGGTGAATGAAGCAGCTGAAGGGGTGCCTGCATATGTATTGAGCCGTCGACCCCCCTTATCATACTCTTTATCATCCACAAGACCATCTCGACATTGTCAACGATTTATTACGTGGGACCCGAGAATATTTGGAAACGAGAACGATACAAAAGCCAAGTCGTAGCAGAGCTAGAAGAGCTTCACTTACCCTGTTCCAACGCCATCGGACCCGTTGTACAATGCACAGATTTGCACATGTATTTGTCACACATGACCTAATGGTATATGTAGAAAATCTTCATCGAAGAATTTTCTGCAGTTGTGATCCATCAGTGATAGGGGGTTGGATGCAAGGCAATCTGTCGTATCTGCGGGAGCGAACGGTTTCACAATAAAACTGCGTCATTAGAGAGCCAGTCATGCGGCCCATCATGCAATATCGGTTCTTCTGTCCTCGTGTCGCCCGAAAGTCTGAAGTGAGTGTGTGCGTAGCTGAGAGTTGGCACTAGCAATTTAAGCTGATGAAATTTCTCTCTCTGGCTCTTTTTATTAGTAACTAATATAACAATTATAGTCCTAATTAATTGGGCGGCTTTATTTTAGTTATAGTTGCTGCAAATGCTAGCTGCTATGCGCAATCCTTATTCGAATTTTTCGGTGGTACGAGTATTTCTATTTACTTACAAATAAGCATGCAAGCATTCAAAGATAAACCTCGCACAATGCCGTGTGCTTACGGGTATGTGACAGTCGAGACACAAAAATGTACTCAAATACACCTCTTGTACCCCGTTCTTCTTCATAATTTGTACAGACCCTTCCTAAGAGATGCAGTCACATGCGAGATATCGTCACTGTATTTCAAGATGACATGCAGAAGCTCATAGCATAAGCTTCACTACGGCGTTGCTCATGACTCTTATGACCATCTTCATCCACCGTGTCTTGTACATACATGCCAGTGAATCGTCTGTGCTCGACCAAGAGAAAAGCTCCCGTCGGCCCTTGAAGCTGATAGTCTCTCTCCGTAGTCTCTGAGGCCCACATGCCTCTATGTATAATCCAAAATGCCATTAAGCATCTTCATACTCAAGAACTCCAAGGCTCTGAAGACGATGTTTGATCATACTCCGAAACATGAAGCCAGTTTCAACAGAATTCCTCAGAATGACGACTGTGAAACTCTACTCTCACAGGCGAACGCTGACGATTACACGAAGAAGCCCAAACGACCACTTTGGCATTACGCCATCAGTTCCTTGTTTCTTCTCTACTCCATCCTCATATGTCTGGCCGGCATGTGGATTGGCACCCATAGACTCTTTGACGCCGACAGCTTCTGCGCACGGCATGTCTCTCATTACTGTATGTTATAATGAAGATCTTACCAATCTAGAGCTCCAATTAATCCATTCTTAGCACCCGTGGTAAAAGAAGGGGTCGGTCTTCACTACAACCTCCAGCACTTCAACGGCTCCTTCATGAAACTCAACGCCTTCCGCCAACCCGCCGGTCCTGAAGTAGACGCAGCCTGGGACTCCCTGGGAACCGACTGTGCGTCCCTCCCCTATCTATCTCCCATTTTCAAACCTCACTAACCCCGCCAGACCGCGCCTTTGTCGTCTCCCCCTCCGACGGCCATCGGTCCGGCCTCACCCCCAAAACTCACGTCCATATCTCCCCTCGCTACGGTGGCGGCTACCCCGCCAACGTCGAAGGCCTGCACCATTTGCACTGCCTGAACCTACTGCGGCAGGCCCTCTACTACAACTACGATTACTACCACGCTTTGGGCCTCGGCGCCTTCTCTAACGATGACCACATCGTCCGGTTCCACGTTACGCACTGCCTCGACATCCTGCGCCAGCAGCTCATGTGCTCGGTTGATGTGGGCGTGCTAGGACAGGTGTGGACGTTTCGTGAGGATCCGAATGCGTTTGTCGATTTCAATACCGAGCATAAGTGTCGGGATTATGAGGCCGTGAGGAAGTGGGCGGAGGAGAGGCAGTTGCCCGAGGTTGTGCCACCGGATTTTTTGATGCCGCCGGGGGCGGATGACGTGGTTTATGAGGAGATTCCTTGATTAGGGGTTGGAAAGCGTGGGCTATATACCCAGTGTAAGGCGTAGTTCATGGCCTGTGCATTGAAACCGGTTTCACAGTTTCACAGTATAGTAGCGACTCTCCCCCAATCTTCTCCCAATAATCATCACATACATAATATCCAGCATCTAAATCATCGACAACATCTTGTTTCATTACGTCCCCAATTAAGCTCTACCCGAGACTATAACAACAGTCTCGTTCGCTATCCCACCATCCTTGCTCCAACCCCTTATGCTTTTTCCCCTCCCAAATAAATGACTGTCCAGACGCAAAATGCGCCACGCTCCCACCCTAATGCGAACCGAGGAAATATCATAAAGACCGACGTATTACCACAAACGAGACTTAAAGAGTGAATCATCCACCCACCCAACCCTCTCACGCTTTCAACCCCCTCTCCATACACCCCCGACACGCTACCCCAACATCGCCCCTCAAAAAGATCTCTCCATCCCCAAACCCCCCTCCACACTCCCCGCACCGAAAGCAATCCTCATGGAACTCCCTCCCCAGAGCACCCACCACACGTCCCACAACCGGCTTCTTGCACAACCCGCACTTCGGCGCACGCCGCTCCGTCCGCACCGCCACGCACTCCGTGCACCACGCATACCCCTCCAACTCGACATGCGCGCTACCAGGTGGAAACGGATCTCCGCACTCCGCGCAGAAGAAATGCTCAGTGTGAAAATGCGCGCCCATAGCAACAACATGCGCCCCCACGATCGGGGTCTTGCAGTGGCGACACCTTGGTGCAAACAGCTCGTGCCAATCAAGATGACAGTAAAACCTCAGCCTCTCATCGCCATCCTCCTGTGCCCGTGCACCACCCTCGTCATCGCCCTCTACAGCCTCCCCACCCCGCCGCCTTGTGATCCGATCTAACCTTGCCGCACGCTCCGCGTCAGGCTCGGGCTTGATCTCGAAGTCGGCGAGCTGGGTGCGGCAGCAGTGGCAGGAGAAGCAGCCCGGGTGCCAGCGTTCGGCATGGCCGGCAAGCGCTATCACGCGCCCTGCTATGGGGTGCCGACAATGGTGGCAGGTCGCCGTTGCGCGGGCGCCGGCGGGAGCGGGGGCAGGAGACCAGTGGCTTGCGGAGATGCGGTTAGGGCGCGCGAAGGGGTCTTTGTTGCGCGCTAGGACTTTTGGGTCGGGAAGGGCGCGGGGGGTCGGGCGAGAGGAGGTTGAAGGTTCAACGATAGAGGGGACGGGCGGAGTGGAGACGGAAATCGTTGGTGCCGAATTGACTGAGATGGCTGGTGGCCGCGAGACGGAAACTGCAGGCGGCGGCGCCGAGACAGCAATTGTTGGAGGGCCAGAAACGGAAATTGATGGTGGTGGTGGTCCTGAGACAGAAATTGCTGGTGGCACCGAGACGGAAATGGCTGGCGGGCCAGAAACGGAAATCGATGGTGGTTCGGAGATGGAAATCGAAGGCGCGGAACTAATAGAGATAGCCGGCGCCTCCTCGACCGAAATCGTGGGCGGTGCAGACACCGAAACGGAAGGTGCCTCACGAACCACAATAGCAGGACTACTCTGACTACTCACCAATGGCTCCCTCGCACCTCTAACTCCTCCCCTAACCCCACCCCTCTC
>JPKC01003666.1:0-55904 GCA_000750925.1 Pseudogymnoascus sp. VKM F-4518 (FW-2643)
AGTACTCGGGGACTCACCGAGTACTACTCACGGCGAGTAGTACTCGGGCAACACTGTAAAGGATATACAATGATATAATCAAAATATGGCGTTGGTTATTTATGCTGGAATTATTAAGTGAGAAATTGTAAATATGGAACTCATAAAATATACCAAACCACCACGGCAGGCGCATATAAATTTTCAACTCAATATGAGAGGCTTTAATACTACTATCAGCCGTATATTATATCAAATAAGCGTCTCTGAAATATTTCAGACTTAGACACGGAAATAGGAGTTGATAATTACCAGCACGTGCCCAGTCGCGACAATGACGAAACGAGCAAACACGACAAACAACCCGAGAATGAGGGACTATTGCGTCGTTCGAGATGACAATTTTAGCTTGCCCGCGGCTAACCATCGCCGAGCTGTCCAATTGCTTGTACAAATATATAAGTTCCGAGCCCCCTATCTATTCGCATATTTCCGCAGCTCTACTGCTATATACGACATTGAGCAGCAGCGTTGCTGGCACCGAGCTCTCCGTCTGACACCCAAGATCCCACCCCACCGAACAGCTCCGAATCTCCGCCGGCCATGAACAATGCACCGCGCAGCCCCGCGATCCACTGCACGACACTCTACTGAACAACTCACGGATCTCAGAAATGATCATCCGGAGCTTGCATAGAGCTACATGCTCCATTGCGCGGGCGGAATTGCGCCAGAGGCCATGGCCCAGGCCGGAGGCGCTGTCGAAGCGCGTCTTTACGAGCACGAGAGGAGTGTTCAAAGATGTCCCTACGACGAACAAGACCCAGCCAGCCCCTGATGGCAAGCAGACAGCGCGCGCCGCCCCTCCCGGGGCGAAACTCGACGCAGCTTCGAAGACGATTTCGCCAGCTACGCCGACTAAGCGCAAAGACCCCCTCGCGCTCGAGGATAAGTCGAATAAGGAGCAGCGAAAGGCGGATTGGGCGATTATAAAAGAGATGTCACAATATCTGTGGCCCAAGCATGGGCTGAGTACAAAAGTCCGCGTCGGGCTCGCGCTCGGCCTACTTGTCGGAGCCAAGGTCCTCAACGTCCAGGTGCCGTTCTACTTTAAGAACATTGTGGACTCGATGAACGTAGACTTCATCGGCGTCGGTGGGACGGCTGCCACAGTGGCGGGGTCGATGATATTGGCGTACGGCCTGACAAGGTTTGGCGCCACGATCTTCCAGGAGCTGAGGAATGCGGTGTTTGCGAGCGTGGCACAGAAGGCGATCCGCAAGGTTGCGGGGAACGTGTTTGATCATCTGCTGCGGCTGGATCTGAATTTCCATCTCACGAAGCAGACGGGAGGTCTTACGCGGGCGATTGATCGCGGGACGAAGGGGATCAGCTTCCTGCTCACCTCGATGGTATTCCATGTCATACCTACTGCGCTGGAGATCAGCATGGTGTGCGGAATTTTGACGTGGCAGTATGGCGCCAAGTTTGCGGCTATCACGGCTGTAACGATGGTGGCGTATACGGCGTTCACGATCTGGACTACGGCGTGGAGGACGAAGTTCAGGAGGCAAGCGAATGCGGCGGATAACAAGGCGTCTACGGTTGCGGTGGACTCGCTTATCAACTATGAGGCGGTAAAGTACTTTAATAACGAGAAGTATGAGGTGGGGAGGTACGATAAGGCTTTACTGGGCTACGAGAGGTCATCTATCAAGGTCGCGACGTCTTTGGCGTTTCTCAATGCCGGGCAGAACTTGATTTTTTCAAGTGCCTTGACGGGGATGATGTATCTGGCCGCGAATGGCGTGGCTGAGGGAACGCTGACGGTTGGAGACCTGGTAATGGTCAACCAACTCGTTTTCCAGCTCTCCGTCCCCTTGAACTTCCTCGGGTCAGTCTATCGCGAGCTTCGCCAGTCCTTGCTGGACATGGAGACGCTCTTCAACCTGCAGAAGGTCAATGTGGCCATCAAAGAACTGCCCAATGCGAAGCCACTCGAGCTAACTAGCGGAGGGGAGATCGTCTTCGAAAACGTGACCTTCGCCTACAATAAAGAGCGGCCCATCCTACAAAACCTCAACCTAACCATCCCAGCCGGCAAGAAAGTCGCAATCGTCGGACCGAGCGGCTGCGGCAAATCCACCCTCCTCAAACTCCTCTTCCGCTTCTACGACGTCCAAGAAGGTCGCATCCTCATCGACGGCCAAGACATCCGCCACGTCAGCCTCGCCTCCCTCCGCAAAGCCATCGGCGTCGTCCCTCAAGACACCCCCCTCTTCAACGACACCATCGAGCACAACATCCGGTACGGCGACCTGTCGGCACCTCCCGAAGCCGTCCGTGCCGCCGCAGCACGCGCCCGCATCGACCACATCATCTCAGCGTTCCCGGACGGCTACCAGACCATGGTCGGTGAGCGCGGGATGATGATTTCGGGCGGGGAGAAGCAGCGGCTTGCGGTGTCAAGGCTGCTGTTGAAGGACCCACCGCTGCTGTTCTTTGATGAGGCGACGTCGGCGCTGGATACGCATACGGAGCAGGCGCTGATGCAGAATATTAATGGGATTTTGAAGGAGAAGGCGAGGACGAGCGTGTTTGTGGCGCATAGGCTGCGGACGATCTATGATAGTGATAAGATTATTGTGTTGAAGGAGGGGAAGGTGGCGGAGAGTGGGAGTCATAGCGAGTTGATTGATACAGGGGGGGTGTATTCGGAGTTGTGGAGTGGTAAGTTCGGTTCGGTTTCATATGAGTTTTCTTTGGGCGTATTTAGATGGCCCGCTCGGTTGTACCGGTGAGAAGCCCTTGCTGACTGTTGCGATTTAGCCCAGGAAACCCTGTTCAAACATGGGACGAGCGAACATGAAGTGGCTGTGGAGGATATTACCGAGGAGACTGGGGGAAAGGAGGCCGGAAAGGTTAAATGAGGCGAGTATAGGCGCGAAGGAGGCATTTAGGCATGGTGAGTTTGGATAGTAGTATACGAGTACAGATAGAGTCGGAACTGCACAGCAGCGGCGGGCAGAGCGAACTTCCGACTTAAGGGGCGGCAATAGAGATCCGGTGATGATAGTGATAACGAAAACTATCAGATCGAAGGCGCTGCACCGGGTGTGTGGTCGCGGCGATAGCATGGCAAGAGAACAAAGCATGCATTCGATATCTTTTATATACAGGTCTAGAACTGAGCTTCTGTATGATTCTGTATCTTACTCAAATAGCACTTCGTTTCCCTTATCGCCTGGCCAATCGGAGTTCTGCTGGAATAACACAATGGCACCTGACTGGGATATTAAGTTTGGACTCTGTCTGTTTCTGGGTTAGAACTTTAGCCCACTAAGCTTATATTTATATTACGTGAACTACCATGCAAATATGGTGTTTCCAGCACAGCAACGGGGCTTCTCCTACAAGGTAAGTACGCAAGGCTGAGTTGATAGACTAACAGACGCTGCAGCTCACGGTGACGGTGCTCGGGAAGGATCACCTAGACATGCTCAGCAGCATGAACAACCTAACAACAAAGCTGTGTGTTGTAGGAGATTGGAGAGATTGGAAGGATCTCGCGTCGTCGTGGGCCCTGTGTCAATCACGTCTCGCCTCCCGTTCTCGCTACTTATAGTTGGCAAGACGTGAGACGGAGCGGGCAGCCTGGGGGGCGTGTGTGAGGTTTGTTGGGTAGGGGTTTCTCCGGTTGGTGGATAGCGAATGAAAATTCTGAAGTTGGTGATACTCGACAGCATGAGCATGAGAGGAAGAATTGTTAGGGCACATGATCGGGAGTGTGGCGATATGGAGTGCTGTGTGCGATATGTGGTGGGAGGAAGGAAAGGACGAGTCGTGACTTTGTAGTGAGTGCAACGGGGAGCTTTGAAAGAGTCGTGGGAGCCAAATATTGAACATATTGACGCGGCCTACTCCACCAGCACTCAAATCATGTAGCAGTCCTGCCTGCGGCCTTCTACATGGATTTCTTCTTTCGACGCCCCTTCCACCGCCCGCACACCATGCGATGTGGCTTGCCACATTGCATGGTGGCGGCTGTCTCACTTGATCTCTGTCTCGCTCATGTCCGCTGAACACACAACCCCTGCTTACTACGCCGCTCTGTTTGCCCGAGCCGCTTCCAAGAATACTGAGAAAGACAATAACCCAGGCCGATGCGCCGCACATCCATCCCCACTTCCCCGCCCGCCCGCCGCCGGAGACCACCCCCATAGCACCTGTCAAGCCATAGCAGCGGGACAGTATCGGGCCGACGACTAACGACGACGACGAGGCACAAACGCCTCGCTCGCCCTAAAGCGTTATGCGGCCCATCTAACCTTTCATCGTGTAGCGCAGCCGCGGCGCAACCGTGGCGAAGACCTGAGCGGCACGCTAGGAGTGGCTATGGGCGTGAAAGACGTCAAGTTAAGCCAAGTGATAATCGAATCTTGGCGCCGCGCGGCAATTTAGGATTACTTAAATCCTGCTTTAACTGCAGCATGCTAATCTCTATGTCCTTACTAATTGGTAATTTGACCCTGTGGTATATATGTCCAGTTGCTAACTGCCACACTAAATTCACCATTAGAACTTCCATTTCTGCCATTCGTAGTAGCATATGGTCCCACGAGCGTCCCCGTAAACCCCCAACTCATCTGGGCGCCTCTCGCATATCCATACGTCTGCCAAAGATGCCTCTGATCTCGCGGGCCAGCGGAATATGAATAGTGCGTGTAATTAAAAGCGCTTATTTCCATGGCTATCGGGGTATCGAGAGATAGGTAGGGCGGAAACGGGCTAATTATGTCGGGAATGGAGGTGTTGGAGATGCCACGGAAGCGGAAATGGGGAGTAAGAGTTGTAGTATTCGAAGAATCCAGAAGAAGAACGATGCCAAGTTCAAAGTGATACCTCTGAACTAGGAATACAGCCACACCAATCTCATCCTCTTCATCACGAAGGTTGGATGCATTAACATCTAGCGTGTACGTGAACAGACTATCCGTTTGTCGTTGCCCGATAAATGTCTGGCCTTGACCGCCTGTGTAATACCCATCAAAGGATGTCAGATTCAGAAAGGATGATTTGAGGACAAGCGAGTTTTTGTGCCCTGGCGGAGAGATGTGGTAGGTGTCCGGGGTTGGGAGCCGCCAATGTACCAGATTTAGTGGGAGAGAAGACCCCACTGGAAAGGTAAAATAATTTCCTTCATCAACATACGGACCATTGCCTTGGGAGATGAGAGTAGGTAGCGAGAGTTCCCATCCACTCTCTGTTCCGCTAACATTTTGAAAGATTGGCCAATCGTCGTTCTCCCAGGTTACAGGCGTCACAACGGTCTTTCGACCCATGGGGTAATTCAAATATTCGGGGCCCGAGCGAGTTGATAACGCAACAGCCCACCATCTGCCGTATCTGTCTTGAAAGAGGTCAGCATGGCCGACACTCTGAAAGAAAGCAGTAGTGTTGGCATTGGTGAGAAGAGGGTTATGTGGCGCGGGTTCGTATGGCCCCTGAATACCATCGCGAGACCGTGCGAAGGTTACCATATGATTTAATCCAGTGCCACCCTCTGCTAGCATGAGGTAGTACATTCCATCTTTCTTGTAGATATGCGGTCCTTCGGGTGCAAGCCCCCCTGTGCCATTCCATGGATTCGACCACTCGCCCGTTGCACCAGTGTTCAAATCTATCTTTGCAAGCTGGATACCAGGCCAGACCGTGTATTGATGGCTGCCTGCAACGTAGACCTCTCCGTCGTCATCCCAAAACAGCGAGGTATCATAGCCACCGAAATTGAAGTGCACTGGGTCTGTCCAGCTGGCCGATATATAAGGGTTATCGGTACTTATAATAAAGTTGTCCCACCTCGACACGTTATCCTTTGACAAGTCATCAAATACCAAAGTAGAGCTGATCCAGAATTTACCCCTACCCCGTTCTTCTCGGTATCTCAATGTCGGCGCCCAGATGCCTCCCGTGCTTCGATTTGTCGTAGCTAAGGCAGGGAACATATCGGGCCGAGAGAAGGCATTCCCAATGAGTTTCCAGTTTTGCAGGTCCCTTGAGGCGTGAATCGGTATCCCTGGGAAGGCATTGAAACTGCTAGAAGCACAAAAGTATGTATTGTCCCATGATGGCACAAAAATGCAACTTGGATCAGGATGGAAACCTGGTAATATGGGATTCGTGTAGGTGCTGTTCGCCGCAAGCGCCAAGGCACTGCAGAAAATGAGTGTAAGGAGGATTACGGAAATCATGCTGAAGATTGACTGGTCTGCATCGACCTTGCAATTTTATTATCTATCAAGTCTCCGGGCAAATATGAAGGGCAAAAGTGGAAGCTAGTGCGGAGACGTTAATTATGTCGATTGACCTTTTTAGATGTAGAGTTCATAGTCAGCGAACATGCGAGGCCTTGCTTTGTAAAATAAAGTCAATAGCGATAGTTCTGTCTACTGGTTTTATCCGGACGTTTGAAGATCGTCCTCCACCACCCCCCCTCATCCCCGCATCCCCGCATTCACCCACACCGCCTCCCACACCCTCCCCGGAAATGCTTACATCTCCCACTTGGAATTTATTGTTTTAGGCCCTACGGATCAATTGATCGACAATGCTGCAGAAAGACTGTATTTATCCGTCGGCTTGCTCTGCTCAGTGGTAAGTAATTCGTGGGATATAGGCTATGGCACACGAGAAGGTGCATTTCATTTCCCCACCGTGTCCATAGAGTGTACACAGAATCGACGCTGTGAAGTATGGCTTGACATTGGCCCGGAGAGCACTCGGCCATTTGAGGTTTTTGACGTGAAAAGGTGGTGCTGAGCTACCGCCCATGCAACAAATTGGGGTAAACTGAGAGGTCAAGAGGGGTAAGGATTCAACGTCGAGCCAGGAGATATCTTAAAGTGTTGGAAAGGTGACTGTTTTTCATAATCCGAGCAACTCCAACCTCGATAAACAATTCATTAGTACTACAAAACGCATAATGAGCCCCGACAACGAAGTCCAGGCGGGAAACCAACCTGCTGCTCAGCATGGCGAACGTGAGCTCGACCTCAAGCGTGATCAAGAGGTGGTTTTAAAGTCCACGCTTGATGATTTGGGTCTATGGGCAACTATCAAGAGGTTTCCAAAGGTAATAATGTGGTTTTCCGACACACCATGCAAGACGCTGACCTGAATGTGAATAGGCTGTGCTTGTCTGCCAACTCGTCTGCATCGCTGCTGCGGCTGATGGGTATCAACTCCAACTAAACGGTAAGAGAACTTCCTCTTAGTACTGGCTAAATTAGACACTATCTTACTTTGTATAGGTAACATAATTGCCAATCAAGGCTTCATCAACAAGGTAGGATTTCCAAATGCAGAGGGCGTATATACTCTCCACGCGGACTATACCGCCCTCTGGGGAGCCATGCAATCCCTTGGCCAGCTTGTTGGAATGCTTCTCCTTAACCCGATCTCCGATAAAGTCGGGCGAAAGATGACTATGTACATTCTTTGGGCTATCATTTGTGGGGTAAGTGTTGTATCTTCTAAACCCAGTTGAGTCTTGCTCGAAGATGTCCTCGAGCTACCTAGCTAATTTCTCTTCGGGATAGTCACTTATTATTGAGAGTACGGTTAGTGACTGGAAGATGTGGACCGGTGCCAAACTCCTAGCTGGCATTGGTATTGGAAGCCGTCAAGCTACTCTACCTGTTTACGTCACCGAGTGGTCTCCAGTCAACATCCGTGGAGCTAATATTCTAGCCTACGGGCTTTGGAATAATGTTGGCAAATTCTTTGCTCCACCTGCCCTTTATATTGTTCAACAAAGCAACAATGTGACAAATTATAAGGTTCCTATCCTAACTCAGTGGGGCTTCTTGGCCGTTATGCTGCCAATTTTCCTGTGGCTCCCCGAAACCCCTTGTAAGTTTTAAGAGCTTAAACTATTGTTTAGACCCGTTTTAGCTGACACTTGCTGGCTAGACTATTACGCCAAGCGAGACGAGGACGAGAAAGGAAAAGCTACACTGCGTCGTGTCAACGGTAATGTCGAAGGCTATGATCTCGAGAAGGAGTATGGCATTATCAAGAACACTATCCTGGAGGAGCGGCGCGAAATGGAGCACCTTGGACTCAATAACCATGACTTCAAGCAACTGATCCGCTCTTATGTCGAATGCCTTAGAGGTACAAATGCTAGGCGTACTTTCGCATCCGCTCTCCCTGCCTGTGCTCAACAACTAACGGGATTGGCCTTCTTGGGCACTTATGCCAGCTTATTCTTTAAGCAGAGCGGATTTAGCAATCCGTTTCTTATTACTACCATCTTTAGTAATGTAGATGACTCTTACACTTAGAATAAACTACTAATATTTATACAGCTGTTATCGCAATTGGGACCTACATCGTCACTATGCTCACCAGCGACTACTTCGGACGTCGCCGAATTGTCCTGGTCTCCGTTATTGTCGCTACTGTTTGCATGCTTGTAGTCGGAGTTTTTGGAATTTTTAAACAGACACCGCAGCTGAAGAATCTCCTCATCTTTGTCGGATGTGTTTGGGATTTCTTTAATATAGCCCGTAAGCTCTTGGTCTGCTCCAACTGCATTGCGGCTGACTTAGGTACTAGTTGGCGGATTAGGCTGGTCTTTCGTTGGTGAGATCTCGTCGCAGAAGCTCCGTGTCAGGACGGCCGGTATTGCAGCAGCTCTTTCTGTCATATTCGGCCTGATATTTAACACATCCGTCCCAATAATGAGTAAGTAATTTTATATTGCACTTATTGTGACTTAAACTAACATGACTGCTTTTATAGTCAACGTTGATGGTGCAAACTGGGGATATAACACCGGCTGGCTATTCTTGGGTACCGGGGTCTGCGTTTCCATTTTGGTCTACTTCTACGTCCCGGAACCCTCCCAGCGTAATTTTGCCGAAATGGACGAGATGTACGAGAAGGGAGTCCCAGCATGGCGAATGAGGAAGTACGTAACTGACGTGCAGAGGATGCAGCAGCGTAATATCTCTGGCACCCCAATGGCCTAAGGAGTTTTACGTAATTACCAAATGTTAAGCAGGCTGCTCCTGGCCGATGTCTAATTGAGATCAAATATATGTATTGCTACGATATAATATTTGCATCCCATAAGCACTTATTTGTAGAACCTGCAGATATCTCTCAATGTAATCAACTGCGCGTAGCTAAGTTGCTATGGTTATCAATCTAACCCCGAGTTACGTTGAAATGTGTTTATTATCACAGTCCACATCATAAAATAACTTACGCTTAGTTTCAGAAATTTATTGTTCTGATAGTAACTAACGACAAGGAGAAGTTTCAATGGTTCTAGGTTGTAATCCGTAACGCTCACCGTTGAGTCCAGTTAACTGTTATTAAATAATTATTTCTTATGCTTGAAAGTAGCCACGGTCAAGTTATTATGGGCTAGTTTAATAAGAGCTAACTGAGATTAAGAGTTCTCAACGCAAATATATAAAAAAGCGTCGTTTACAAGGCTTTACTTAGCCCCTCATACTTGACATCCCAACCCTCTGCAGGGAAGCCTGGAGCATGAAGACTCGATGCTCCATCCCAGCCCGCCGCCATAAACGCACAAGCATATAAAAAGCTACCCATTCCAGGAAAATACGGCGAAGGTACCTGATCAGTCCCTAATACCATACCTACATCATCGAATTTGTAATTCTCATCGAGAAGGAATTCAATTGCTTTCTCAGGAAAGCCGCTTCGTGCAGCATTCATCGCCAACATGCCAAAATCCCAACCCCAGCACCTATCCAAACGCCATATGTCCCATACCTCCTTACTCGTTCTCAGCATAATTTCGTGATCTAGGTTATGGCCAGGAAGCCAGCCATACATTGCAATCAGTGCTGGGTGCTCCCAGTTGTAGTTGGTCCACATATCTTTGATCTCCTGCCACATTATATAGACCCCATTTTCTGTGGGCAGAGGAGCAAGATTATGGCGGACGGTTGACCACTCAGCTTTAGGTTCAAGGCCTAGCCGATCCCACCACTCTTCAGCAATTGACAGTCCAATACGCCAATAATGCAGTTCAAAGGAGGGGTTGTAGGTCTCATTGCTATCCGTGTTCTCAGACATCAGGTGCAATTGAGGGCCAAGACAATATACGCTCGATTGCACGCTCTTCCGCGGAAAACTAGCCATAAAATCTGCCGATGCCTCGATCACAGCTTTCCACTTATATAATGTCTGCTTTGATGGGTGTGCACGATAGTCCAGTTCAGCAAAGAGAATCGGGTGAGGTTGTTGCCATATCAAGAGCGAGTTGATCTCGCCCGGCGAAGTATTTCCTGACGGATCAGCCATTTTTGGCCATCGCGCCCCTTTATAGCCCTGAGCAGTTGCTAATCGTTTTGCCGAAGGGAGAAAACGGTCATAGATGCTTAAACTGCGTTCTAGCAGAGACCAACGGTTGAAGAGGGCCAGATGAGCGCTGTGCCACCAGTTCATCTCCATGTGGAATTTGCCGAACCACCCTAGATTGACCAAACCGCTCTCTTGTGGAGGGTCATGCCCAACCGCATTGACAGCACTGGCGTACTGAGATAGGACTAGTCGTCGTTCGACCTCTCCCCATCTAGTATCGGTGCTTTGGGAGAGATCTATGGCCCCACCACTTTGCCAGAATGATGGCCAGTAGTTCTTCGACGCTTGAAAAATTGACTGAGGTGAAGGAACGTCTAACTTTTGTTGACTGAAAGTTACTGTAACATCTAACCGTACGCATGAGCCAGAGAGTCGCAGGACAAATCGATGTCCACTCTGCCATTCTAGCTTCCCAGATTGGCTCCATTGCACCCCAACAAAGTATTTGGCATCATCAACTTGGCGCAACAACACAGTTTGGATATCCCCACTTTCTACAATTTCAGTTGAATGATCCGAGCTTTGATCCCATACCCCCACGTACGGGGCCGAGAACTTGGTGCGGCCTTCATTGAAAGGGAAGTCAAAAAATATGCTTAACTCACTCGGTGAGAGAAGGGATGATTCAATAACGACACCGATCGCATCTCGAGTGGGATGTGACACTGTATCTACGATGATATCGGCCCCTTTCATTTTCATGGTGCTATGGATGGTCCCCGTCCACAGATCTAGACGCTGCGCACAATCACTGAGATCTTCCTCTGATATTTGGGAGTCGGCAAAGCAGAGTCCAATTCTGCCCAGATTCATTCGATTTGGATTTGATCTCAGCCAGTGCGTAAGTTCGGGTTCGTTATCTGGCGCGGTGTGAGACTCTCTGGCACCCTGGACGCTCTCCTGAGAATATCCTGCGGGCAGTTTGTCATTCTTCCAGCCCCATTCAGACATTGTCGAGAATGGCATAAAGGTCTGAAGACCGGTGATATCAGTTCCGAATGCAAAACATCCATTGCCGACCTGCATAGGGGACGTCGGGTTGCTCGTGGTTCGCACTGGGTTATGTCGCTGCACAAGTGCGCGGCGATCTATCATGCTCGTGGAAGTTTCTTCATTGCCCGACATTTTTGTATTATGATTTCTCGTCCTTAACTATTACTCGACAGGTTTGGTAGGGCGAGTAGATCGTAGAAACTGTGAAGTTCATGAAAGCTCGCTTACCACAACTCAACGTGTGGCCACCTACAGCCACTACGCACTTTAAATATTACACTGTTCGATTATCATCACCCTTTCGGTGGATTGTCATTTCAATTTTATCCGCTCGGGCGAGCAGAAACCGAAAGCAGCTCCCACGTACGGTTTTTTTTTGTGTCTGGCAAGGTGTGACGTCGGTGTATTGGGCATCGCCATCTCTACTCTTTCAGCCTTTATATGTTTAGTCACCGGGTAAATCAAAACAATGGCTAGGTATATTATCACGCGTTTACCTTTAGGCAATTGTGGATGGTAGAGCGGACGGGATGCCTAATTCTCTGTGCGCTCCGGTCGCTCCCGCGCTAAGACCACCACTAAAAGCGTCCCCTATAGTGTCTGCCTTCTTCCGCTTCGTTGTTCTTACACTGCCACTAGCGACGACCACTAAAGCGGCCTAAGAGAGCTTAAAAAAGTGAAACAGTTAGTTGATTCCGAAATCTGTCTCAGGCCTCTCAAAAGGCCACATCCTGTGTCTTCGATCACAACAGCAGCTTCGTGGAAACGGGGGATGGTTGGTCGATTGTTATATTTTGCTTGAGCCTCTCGAAAGGCTGCATTTCCACTGCCTCAACCTTTTGGGTCCACAGAGGCGGTACCTGCCGCGCGAAGTTCGTCGCCCTCTTCTCGGACTGGTCATAGGGCCTGCTACCCCGAAAATCCCCAGCTCTAGCTTCTAGTTCAACCAGCGCCTCCACAAGGCTCGCTAGCACCACATAGCGCACGATCGACGTCGCGGGGATCAGCAACCTGCGACAGCAATCAGCAACCTGCGACAGCAATCAGCACTTCGAGCCATGGCGAAAGAAAGTACTCGCATTCGTAGGTCATGAGAGTACGGTGATCGGCGCAGAGGTCGTCGTACAGGCGGTACAGAGACAGAAGCGATGTGTCGCGGGCGCGAAAGAGGGGTATCTCGAGTTGATTGCGGATCCCGGACTGCGGCGCATTAATCCTCGGATGATGCATGGAGTTCTTCGTAGGAAAGCGGCAGGGAACGGCGAAGTGCCAGGGGAGTGGCTAGAGAAGGGCGGGTGTGTTGGGGCAGGCACGTAGTCGACAGATTGGGTGGCGGATTTCAAGAGGAGAGGACAAGCCTTTCAGGCGGTGGAGGGAGTATATCTTCATTCTGTTATGCTAGGATCATTACCTCGCCCTTGCAAGTTTGCGATCGGTAGCCTGCACTAACTCTAACCCCTGTGACGCCCTAACCGACGCTAGCGGAACATCCTCAAGCTTAAAGGATACATATGCGGAGGAACTACCTTGCTGTTGGTAAGAAATCTCCACTAGGAGGTCTCCTCGCAGGGATCTACGACCAAACTAATAGCGACTAGCGCAGATCGGGAGTATTGATTACTGTGTGAGGTCAGCACCCCGAGAGGAGTTGGTCGGAGTTCAGTTGGTCAAACTCCAACGATGATGACGTTGATATTCAGTTGCGGTTGCACGCGCCAATCTAATGAAGGAAAAGATAAAGATTTTTTTCCGACCCGTCTCTCGGAACAGTCTCTCCGAAAAGCTTCTCCGTGCCACATGCTCACCTCCTCTGTAACCGAGGGGCAAGAGTTGAATGAATTTAGGGAATTTTGGTTGCTCGATCCGAGAAGTTTCCGGACTCCATCACTCTACGAGGCGACCCGTGCCATGCGTAGTTGTTCTATGTTTGAATTTCATTGATATATTTGCAGCTTCCGCAACCGCCGTTCAGCATTCACACTTGTTATGTTACGCCCTTGCTGATAAAAGCAAGCTCAATCCACTCTACGTTTAACCTCTGCTTCTCTTACATTCGACCTCTTCTACGACCGTTGACTCTCGTAATGGCCATTCATCAGGGCGATAGTTCGATTATTCACTCGCTTCTCTGGACCGCCATTTATCTTGGACAAGCCTGGTGGTATATCATTGTACCGCTTCTTGTCTGTATTCGCTATCTTATTCAGCGCTATGCCTCTTCTTTGCGGCGTTATCCAGGACCCACATTGGCATCCTATTCACGACTTTGGAAAGTCTTGTCCGTTGCATCTGGTCATACCGAACTCGATCATATCGCACTCCATCGAAAGTATGGTCCGATCGTTCGTATAGCACCCAATGAATTATCATTCTCCTCTCCAAAAATAGCCAGGGACATCCTTGCTGCTGGCAAAGGCTTCTCCAAAACGGATTTCTATTCCGTTTTTCCGCCTCCGGACAACCCTGACATCTTCACCGAGACGCGCGAGCCTGTACATGCGCAAAAGAAGCGTATCGCAGCACCACCTTACAGCATGAATGCCATGCTGCATCAGTCGCCATACATCGAGGATTTGGTCAACTTAATGGTGTCTAAATTAGACGTCTACGCAAATCAGCCTGAGCATGTTTGTAATCTTGGAGACTGGCTGCACTTCCTCCCCTTTGATGTCATTGGTGAAGTTGCCTTTGGGCACAAATACGGCTTCCTGGATAGTGGCACGGATTGGTGCAACGTAATCCAATTCATTGACGATGTTCAGTGGTACAATGGAATTGTAGGACAAGTTCCCTTCTTGCATCCATTCCTCCTTAACAATCCCATTTTTAAGGCACTTTACAAAATGAAATATGGTGTACCCCTGACAATGCAGATGGCACTAGACGAAATCCAAAGGAGGAAGCCCTTTAAGACAAAAGTTTTCCAGCAGGATGAGCGCAAGGATTTGCTAGAAAGTCTAATTCAAGCTCATGTTGCTGCTCCGGATCGGTTTAGCGAGGGGGATGTCTTTGCCGTCTGTCACGGCGCGATGTGAGTTATTTTGGCTTTACCCTAACTTTGTCGACCCTTAACACTGACCAAATTGCCGTTTAATGTAGTGGCGCAGGAGCTGACTCTACCGCTTCAACGATGCAGTCTTTCTTTTTCCTCCTTCTTAAACACAAACCTATCTACACCAAGTTGCTCTCTGAAATTGATGCGGCATACGACTCTGGCAAACTATCTTATCCGCATGTAAAATGGAATGAGGCTCAAATAAACATTCCTTATTTCCAGGCTTGTTTGAAAGAGTCCATGCGCCTTCGCCCAGCCGTAGGATTGAATATCTCGCGTCAGGTCCCGGCGGCGGGTGCGGAGATTGATGGGAAATGGTTCCCTGGTGGAACAAGACTTGCGGTTAATGGATGGGTTTTGCACCGCGACAAGGAGATGTTCGGGCAGGATGCAGATCTATATAGGCCGGAGAGATGGCTGGAAGATCCAGAAAAGGCCAGAATAATGGAAAGACATATGTTTCAGGTATGTGGGATCGCTCACCTTCTCTGCTCGATAACCGCCAGCTTACATTATATTTTTCACTCCTTTTTACACTCAATTGTCTATTTGTCTCTAATGTGCGTTCTTAGTTTGGTGGTGGCTCTCATGTTTGTCTTGGCCGACATCTTGCACTACTCGAGATAAACAAAGTTTTACTGCGGTTGTTGCTAGAATACAACATTTGCCTAGCGTACCCGGACCGGCCAATCAAATATCACTCAACCTTCTTTGTTATACAGCAGGGGTTGGAAGTATATTTAGAGAAGAGAAGGAAATGATGTTACCGAAAGTTGGTTGAGGATTAGGTGAGGATGGGAATACAGGAGAATTGTTTCTAGAAGGGAAGTAGCTAGCTTTGTGAGGCATCATCTCAATATATAGGCTGATAGTAGATTAACAAGAATGACGTACAAGCACGTACTAATTATAATTACCTAGTACCGCCTTAATTAGTTATGGTATAATATGCATTGCTATTATAGAACGCTTTATGGATGTTCTCGTCTACTCGCTAATGTTGGCCATTCGTTAATGATTTAATCCGTTTACTAATAAGAGAATTTGCCAAAGATCTAGAGAGAAATCCGTAGACTATTATTTTCAAAAAGAGTCGTTTAGCTATCAGCTTTTCAAATCAAGTTTTAATTGAGGCCATTTCAACAATATTCGTTAATGCGTCATTTCATTACTGCAATACATGACACTTAAAGAGAAAAGAAAGAATTCGCGAAACAGTAATTGTTTACGTCTTCTCACGCTTTCAATATATTTTTGGGTCGACAGAATAAGAGATTAACAAACTCCAAATGTGCCCTACACATACAAACAACAGTAAACACATTCTCTAATGCTACCCCGCGTTCTTTGCTACCAGCCCAAACCCGTCAAGAAATAAAACGCCTCAATCTCTATTCACTGTGTAGATGAGAAAACACCAATATTCATGGTCAAGCAGCATCCGTAGCATTCCATGTCCTCTCCTTGTCCCATTTGCTACCACTGTGGATCTCCACAGCCACAGTGTCGGTCATATATTTACGGCCTTTGATAAACCACACCACAAGACTAGGTAGTCGCCAGCCCCGAAAAGCACCTACTCCTTTGCTCCTACCAATTGGAACTATCTGTGTCTCGGTTAAGTTGGGCCTGTATAACAAATCTTTGCCTTCGGGAATAGCATTCTCTGAAATTGTAGCGGCCAGTAAGTCTCGCTTCATGTTGGCTAGAGCGACGGGTACAGCGTCGTATATGTCCAAGACACCGCCATGGGTATAAGATCCAACATCTCCAAGAGCATAAACGCGAGGTCCAGCCTCGTCAACACGAAGGGTGACTTTATTTGTCTTAATGTAACCTCTCTCGTTGAGCAAAGCCTGAGGAAGCCATTCGGTATTTGGTTCAACACCTGCTGCTGGAATGTAGATGTCGGTTGTCAAAGCCTCACCGTTGTCAAGAAGAGCCGTTGTTGTGCCGTCATCGTTTTCTTTGTATGAATCCACGCGTATACCATGGATTACCTCCACGCCAACCTGTGCAAGATATTTCTCGGCTTGTTTGGCTATCGTAGGCCGCAATCTTGGGAGTATTTTCTTGCCACCCGATAGAAGTGTGATCTTGGTTCGAGGATTCTGGAGTTTCGAAAGGAACCAGTATGTACGGCCGTTTAGGTGCTCTCCCAGCTCACCTGCTGTCTCGACCCCTGTTGGCCCACCCCCTGCGACTAAGATTGTTCTGGCATACTGTAGACGCTTGTGATTTTCCTTCAAGGCATCATCCACACCTTCTCGGGTAGACTGAAGCGATAGCATAGGCGAAGGTGTTCTTGTACCAGTGGCAATCACCAAAGCATCGTAGCTTAATTTTTGAGACTCCAGCCCAGAAACCCCATGCTCAAAAGTGATCGTACGAGTAACTGTGTCGACTGAGATAGCTTTCGCGTGAACGAATGTGTAGGATTTCGGATTGTATTGTAGGAAGGCATCGGCAATGGGAAAGAAGAAGTTCGATGTTTGCATTAGCTTGGCGGAGGCAACTGCGCGGGTAGCTGCAAAGCGGAACATGAAGTCCTTCGAAGTGTCCACAATGTTGACGTGGTAGTTGTCTTTGTATGGTAAGGATGGCAAAATATGCCTGAGAAAATAATGGGCAGCTGAAAGGCCTGCAAAAGAACCTCCTACTATAACTACATTTTTCTTGTGTAGAGACATCTCGAAAGACAAAATGAGTGAGTGGTTGACAATGGCTGTCTGGCTTATGGCAGCACTTTGTTTAGGGTCTCTGATCCGGCCGTGGTTCATCTAAAGTAGTCACTAAAATTCGATATTCGACTCTTGAGAGCAAGAATAAATAAATTAAACAGATCCTATTAGGTGGAAGGGTGTTAAGCCGAGAGTCAAAGTCATGTGCTCGGAGTAATTTGTTCCTCCGTCGTTATTCCGGAGCAACTTGAATATCCGAGGACCCAAGGAACAAACCCACCCTGCAGGGAGCGGTTCTTTAATTAGGAACACAAACTAACAATGGCGCTTTCCGCCATTCAACCCCATGGGGACGGAATATAGTTCGGGGCCCACATTAGACTGCCATTGTTGGCATTGTAAATCTCCGAAACCCCGACCGATGTACGACTTCTATCAAATTATCTTTATACTCAAATCGATCAATTGCTGCTGTAAATAATTTCGCGGTCGAAGTAGATACTACTATTTACTTATCTTTCAATTGCAGTTTTATGCTTAGGATACAAACGATTCTATGATGGTGGAAGGCATATGTGCCCGAGATTCGTCCACGCAATCGGTTGATAAAGAGTTTGAGATACACTCTAATGGAGAGCCTACCGACGATTCAAATCTTAAAATGGACGCAAGATCAATGACAGATAGAAGCCATAGTGACATATATCCTGATGGGTCATATCAAACACCGGATAAAGTGTATCATTACGAGATGAATGGTCCGAAGAAGGATGGTAGAGTTCTAGAGGTTGTGCTGAGTAGGGCAGGGGCAAAGAGTAGCTGGGAAGAGCCAGGGCCGCCCCCTGACGGTGGATGGAGCGGTTGGATGCAGGGTGTATATCTGTCTCTATTATCACCGTCGGTGTTCGATCATGATGAACCCGAAGTTGGGAAAATAAGTCGCCATTGGCAAATATTGTTTTGAATTTAACGGTGCGTTAAGTCTATGTACTAACATGCTTTCAGTCGCGTTCAGTCACCTCGTTATGATGAACACGTGGGGTGCTATAAACTCCTTCGGCGTCTTCCAGACCTACTATGTCACCGCCCTCAATCGATCTCCCAGCGACATCTCCTGGATAGGGAGTATCCAGGTCTTCCTCCTCTTCTTCATCGGGACTTTCACCGGACGACTCACAGACGCGGGATATTTTCGCCCTGTCTTCCTCGCTGGTTCGTTTCTCGTGGTCTTTGGTCTCTTTATGAGTTCCTTATCTACAGAATACTGGCAACTGTTCTTTGCCCATGGAGTTTGCTGTGGACTAGGTAACGGATGTTTGTTTTGTCCGAGTATGAGTTTGTTGAGCACGTATTTTACTAAGAATAGAAGCTTGGCAATTGGAATTGCGGCAGCAGGGAGTGCGACCGGAGGGATGCTTTTTCCAGCTATAGTACAACAATTACTTCCGAAGATCGGATTTGCTTGGACGATGAGGACTCTAGGGTTTATCCAAATAGGTTCATTCTTTATCTGCAACCTCGGAATTAAACCTCGGATATCAGCGAGAAAAACGGGTGCACTGATTGACTGGAAGAGTTTTGAAGATGCCACTTATGTGTTATTTGCCGCGGGGATGTTTTTCGTAAGTTTTGAGAAGAGGACAAGGGATAGAGGCAAATTCTGACCTTTAATAGGTCTTCTGGGGGGTGTATTTCGCTTATTATTACCTCGGGTCATTTGCACAATCGATCATTGGGATTCTGCCAACAGAGTCTATCAACCTTTTAGTTGTCCTAAATGGCGTGGGAGTACTTGGACGTACTGGCCCCAACTTCCTCGCAGATCGATATTTCGGCCCCATGAATACGTTAATCTCAGTCGTCCTTGTCAGCTCAGGCCTGTCTTTTGCATGGGTAGGGGTCACATCTCGAGGCGGTCTATATGCCTGGGCTGTTATCTATGGGGTCTTCAGTGCCGCAGTGCAGAGTTTGTTCCCCGCAACATTGAGTTCTTTGACCACAGATTTACGAATGGCGGGTACGAGGATGGGGGTGGTTCTCACTATTGTCAGCTTCGCGGTGCTGACAGGTCCACCAATTTCAGGGCAACTAATTCAGATAAAAGGCGGGGCATTTGAGTATGCGCAGATATTTTCGGCGGTGGCTATATTGTTTGGGTGTGGGTTGCTATGCATCGCGAGATGGATGATAAGTAAGAAGTCAAGGTCGCTCACCTGCACGTTGCTCCCCTAAGGTTTGAAGCGGGGCAGTCCTGTTCTTCCCATGCGGTCCATCATATATATAACTCGTTTAGATGGGCCACGACGTTCGTCCTGTATTTATAGTAGCACGAATCTCTTCATACCGCTTGAAGTCTGAATCTTAGCCTTTGTTCGTCATCTATCAGCTCTGACTTGTCACACAAGACAAGTTGAAGTCGATAGCGATCTGTATTGGGCGATAGCCTTAGCCCGATTTTCAGCACTATTTCCTACACCATGATCACCTGTAGCATTCAATGCGCTATAAGCGGTGTAGGAGAGTATCTCAGATGGAAACTGGCTACTGCTCTATACGTAGACTAAGGACCAACTCTGTTGTCATGTATGGATTTGGATAGGGAACCAAAATGGTATAAAAGCTTTCATTTGAACGTCCAATAAATTCAGCTACATAATTCACATCTAATAATGATTTAGAACCGATCAGGCTAGTAGCTACAGACACCATACAAGTACAACCACCCCCTCGAACTATTTGATTTGTTCCTCATTGATATCATAAGCCAGAGGCTTCTGCCCAAAACCTAGCTTACCCAAGTTAAATAGGTGGTAGAGCCACAAAGCCATGGAAATTCCAAGCTCGTTCAGCCACAAACGCCAGGGACCAATCCTCCTGCGCACACTGCCGTTGCGATCAGCAGTTTTTTGCATCTCCTCAACCCGTGGTCTCCTTTTCTCATCGTAGATACCGAAAGTCTTATGGAGAGATTGTGCGCCACTTTTGAGGAGCTTCGAAAGCAAGGCAATATCTTCTAATGCCATCGAAACTCCTTGGCTAGCATGAGGCTGCATTGCATGAGCAGCGTCGCCAATGAGGAGACACCGCCCTCTTGACCATCCCCCCCCTAACGGCATCCTAAACACTGGATAGAACTTGAGCACTTCAGTTTGGTGGATGAGCTCCTCCAGCATTTCACCCCATTCACCCTGCGCGCCCCCTATGAGATGGAGCAATGTATCTTTTAGAGTTTCGACTTCTCTTTTTCCACGCTCTTCCCACCCATCGCGGCTATCACTGGAAGCGGGAATGGCAATCTCACGGGAAAAAAACCAATAGATCATATCGCAAGGTGTGGTACAAGGAGTCACTCCAACGAGGCCATCCGTGGTTAGAGTTGCATTCAAACCCTCAAGCGATTTAGCGGCTGTAGGAAGTCCAGAGGTAGGAACAAGAGAAAAGATATTTGAGATACCAGAATATTCTGGTGCGAAGTCTGGGTCGACGTAAATCTTCCGAACAGCGGAGTGAAGACCGTCACAACCAAGAAGGAAGTCTGCCGTTTCAAGCGTGCCATCTGAAAATGATGCTGTGACTCCCTGGACATGTTCCTCAACTCCCACTATAGCTTTGCCGTAGTGGATTGGGATGGCTGCTTTTTCAGCCGCTTCAATGAGTACCTTCATTAGGTCAATTCTCCGGATGCGCAAGTATCCAAATCCAGTCTTCGGTCTACTCCAAGATGTCATATCGATGTGTCCAATGGTATGACCATTACGGGCATGCAGTACTAGATTTGAAGTTTCTGCTCCCTGCGCTCGAACTGCATCGTATAGTCCAAGTCGGTGCAGCTGTCTTAAGCCGTTGGAAGGGATACCGATCGCACCTCCGAGTGTAGTTGGCTCTGTGCGGATTTCGTAGACTACAGGGCAGATGTTGTTGTCGCGACGCAATTGCAGGGCTGCCAACAGGCCAGCTGGGCCCGCCCCAACGATTATAACCTGGAAATAACCGTGAGCCTTGTTAGGCTTCAAATGTTCGTCGTAGTATGAAGATCATACCTTTTGTATCTGGCTCATCCCCTGATGTTGTATGAGGAATAACAGTCCGAGGCTCGGATCTTAGGTTTAGGCTGAGGGCAGGAATATGCAGTGATAGTTAATGAGATAATTAATGAAATGGGTGTTCCTTCGAAATGTGAGCTTTCAGACTTCACATAAAACGCATTTATTAGGGGATCACATTCCTCTTGTACTAGCTAGGGAATTCAGTTATGGATTTCGCTTGTCGGAGTTTCGGAACCTCCAAAGATAGGGGTTATGGCTCGGTTACCAGTCGCTCCGGAGTTTCGGGATTTCGGGATTCGGATTTTTACATCGTAATCGCTACAAATCGTGCCAGCAATATTGATCTGTTGTGTGCATACAAATATTTCAGCTGTCATCTGAAGGTTTAGGTGGTACCAATTGCTAGTTATTACGTGATTTTTAAAAGTGGAAGCAGGTTTGTGCAGAACTTCTCTACGGCCAAACCTGCTTGCGTCTTCGACTCCATGGTGCCTCGGATCCGAATTTATCGGAATGGCTGCCTATAGTTTCGTGGGATGGGCCACTTAGTGCCGTCAAAGTGACTACTACTACGGAAGAGAGGCGGAACTGTTCAGGAGGCCTATAAACAAAAATTAATAAATAAATAAGTAAATAATCTAAAACTGAAGACAGCTCTATGCGAAAGAACACAACAACAACTGTTAGAATTGATGTTCGTAGTCCATAGTCCGTAGCCGTTTCTACTTCATTTCTCCTGCGTTCATTCGTCTCTATTCTCCGTTGTTCTACGTTCTTCGTCTCAATGCCAGAGCACAAATTTCCGCCAAAGTTACGGAAGGGCCTAACGAGTGACCTGATTTTCTACCACAATAAGTGTAGCTCAGATCCGTAGTGCGCATATCATTATCATAGCAGAAAACATAGGACAGAAGCATGATCCAAAAAACATCTTCTAGGAAATAGCCCATTAAGAAACAGAATAATTTTCTACAAATTATCTTGGGGGCTTTAGATAATGAGGCGGTAATAGCTCTGAAATGTTTCTAAGCCTCAATTATATAATCATGCTAAGAATACCCATTCATTGGATTGTTTTCATTGAACAAGCCGACTGTCTCTTGAGTATAATTGGCTAAAAAATCGCCTAGATCATAACTCTGTGAAAACATATCCCCCATAGGAAGTAGGACACCGTCAATTGGGTAGCAAAGGTTGTCAGCACCTAAGCTGCTGTTTCCAAGCGTTTGGTCGACCAAGGTAGACCCCTAATCGGTTTTTATTTGAGTTAGAATCGCTTTTGGGGTGCTATAGGGAGGAGGAAATGGTTCTTTGGGGACTTACAGATACCGAGAGAGATGGAGTTTCCGCATCCGTACCAATTAAACTCGGCAGCGCCGCATATGTGTCTTCATCTCCAGGCCCGCTCGTCCCAATTGCAACACTGGACTCGACGCCTTGAACGTAATCCCGAGCAATGTGGGCGAAATCAAGGAGGAGAGAGGTCTGTAGAACTCCATCCGACGCGAATTCGAGACGACAGAAATAGCCAGCTGCAGCGCCTAACAAAGAAAGGTTGCGTCTAGTTTCTGGGTGAGTTGGGTTGTATACAATGAAGTCGAAAAGTATAAACAACGCTGTCAAGGGCATGGACCCCAAAATCCTGTTCTCGTTAGAGTCGTTCTTCACACTATTAGCGACGGATCTCTGACCAGATCGGGGTGTACCCCTCTATATCAATGTATCTCGTTAGCTCGACAATTACTCGTGCTGCGTTCAGGAGTGCCTTCTTGCTCTCCGTCACAGAACGAGAAGACTCCTCATGTTGGACGTTTAGGCTCAGCCGGGATAAGGCAATGACGACGCTATAATAATGGTAGTGTACCCGTACTACGACTGCCGTCAAGCTGCTGTCCGAAAACTTTAACGCATCCGAAGAATTACCGGGTCGAAACTCCTCTGGTATGGAGCTTCTCCAATGCTCTAGCTCAATGTTGAAGGTATTAATTGCCGCCTGTGTTACATCTGCCGCCACTAACGTCGCAGTAATTGAGAAGAGCGTGTCATAAGCCTTGGAAATAAGTCGACTAAAGCGTGCCACGGAGTAAAACCAGTCGAAGGTGCCGAATATAGCTTCGGGAACCTCTGGGATTGGAGTGCCAATATCACAATCGGACAAGACCTACTTTTCTTAGCGAATTCGCTCGTAAGCTAGACGGGGAATTAAACTCACAGAAGTTCTGCTACAGGCAAAAGAGCTCAGCTTTTCTAGTATATAAATAACCCAGAAAGTTCGGTGACATTCTAGTTCATTCTGACCATGATAAACAGCCTTATTAATACCAATGGATTGCGCCATTTTAGCAACTTCAGCGGTCAGCATGTTCCCAATTTGCACGCAAGATGAATTATGAGCAAATATAGCCTGTAATGGACGGTGTCAGCATTGGTATATGAATTTGCACAGAAAGGATCGGAAACCATTGCAAGCACTGCCTTTACTTTAGTTAGCCTACAATATACGATAGCTGTTGTAGATAGCCTACCTGAACACTTAATAGGGACTCCTTTGAGACTAAGATTTCGGAGAGTGACCCTAGAGCGACCTCGTAAAGCTTCCAAGCAGTTCCTTTCTCACGTTCAAAGGAGCCACCGCCTCGATACTGACACCCAAGTGCCAATATAGTATGATATAGTGCAGAAAAAGGCAGACTATCTTTAAGAAACTGAGCTAGGTGCGGGTGGAAAGCTTTATCCTCAAATGACTGTTGCACTAGGAAAGGATAGATTGGGTGTATATGGTCAAAGTAAGCTACAGATGATATCAGCCGTTAGAATAGAAAGACAAGTGCCATGGGGTCTTTACCAGAGAGGTAGGATTTAGTAGATTCTTCAGATATTTGCGATAGAGCGGATGGGGTCTTATATCTCTGGGTAGTCGCAAAAGGGTGAGTGCTGGCATTCATTCGCGAGCCGATAGCAGTAGTGAGAGTTTCCATGATTTTCCGGACTTTCCTATGGCCAAGCCGATTGGATATAGATTCGATTCTTTGTTCGGAGAAGAATGCAACCCCAGAACTCCCAACTATTTTTTTTTAGCATCTTAAATTCTATGCTTTGAATGGCGTAAATTAACCTACCATACTGGTCATGCCCCTAAAGGTGGAACAGAATATGAGAGAAGTGTGCAATCAGGAGGCGTTATAGGTCTCATACCTTTAGTATTGAGCTTTCTTTGCGGCTCCGGTCACCTATCTCTCTGTCTTCCAGTAGAATATCCACGAACAGCTTCTTCGGGTGCTCATCTAGCCATTGCTGATGGGCTGGCACTGTCGCAGTCCCAGTCGCAGTCACTATTGATGGCGCGCTTGGTTGAATATCGAACGAGTAGCTTTGGTCGATATTGAGCCTGCTTGAACGGTTCGCTGAGTAGCTAGGTATAATTGTAGGGACGGCTGTTGTTACTATAGTAAGAAACAATATATTTTGTACAATGGGCAAGTTTTATAGTTTTACCATCGATACTCTCACGTGAGTGGCATTGGTTCTGCTTGACTCTTTTTTGTTTTCGGCTAAAGTGGCAGGAATGTCCGCGATCCTTCAATCCAGTCAGGAGGTTGCAAAGCGAACGAAGGAGTTGTGTAGACCTTACAATACAATTAATGCAGGCCGAAGAGTCGGTGTCAGGTGCTTCTAGATAAAAAATTAGCTCCGTTGTGCCAGACATAGCTATATAATAATCGCTGAACATACTCACGCAACGCACCTTGCGAGCTTTGCACTCATCACAAGCCTTCGAAGTCTTCGTGGGTGATTCTCTGGATTCATTCATCTTTTTGCAAGGTGCGCAAAGACTTTCGGACTAAAGTATGGTATGGTTTGAGACGACATATAACCTCAAGTTAACGGGACAAAGTGTTGCGGGGAAGCCTCGGCTTCAACATGTAGAAAATTGTAGACACGTCACATGGGTATCACGGGACTAATCGGTAAGACTTTGTTATAATTTGGTCACATGGTCTAGCACCACTTCACCGTAATTTGAAACCGCAACTACACAATCAGAAATACACACCTAATTACTCAATAGACTTTAAGCCGAACTCCGCTCGTAAGATCTGTATAGTAGGAACACAGACCTCCAGAGGAAGATCGGCGTCTAGGCCTTATTGTACAGTAGGCATTAGCATTGGCATCCCGTTCATGCTTGTGAGATTTTCCTAATGTATTGAAAAAGAGGCTTTATTAGAATGATCGTCCATTGTTATCATTCTTTCCACGTTGGCAATGCTTTTAGATAGGCCTGTTCGGCTGAAAATTCTGGACAGTTATGATTAGTTGCATTCATAGTCTGCTAGTCCCTCTAATTACAGTATGTTGGGGTAGCCTTCTTTGAGTGGCACCACAGGGCAAGCTATGTAGTTGACCCGTTCGCCTCCAACATGGATTGTATTTGTCCCTTCCTCGTGTCCTTCACCATACCACACTCTCATCTCTGGAGGGTTATATCCTGCAATTTCAGGCTGGTGCTCGGAAGGGGAAACGTCGACCCGAAGCTTCCATCCCTTCCGAATCCTCCCTGCTGCGGGGAAAATCTCAATCTCAAGCTCGACCACTTCACCTGCACTTAGTGGCGCGTTGTCTTCTTGCCTATGTGTATGCCATGGTCGCTCAGGGAGAGACTTTGAAGTATCAGTTTTCCGGTGGCTGGCGCGGAGGAAACCCTTTGCAAGCGGCTCAGGTTGACCAGCGGAACCATACGGAACCACGTGTCCCTCTTCGCTGACTGCCCATAATGAGACCACCACGTCTGCATCCGACAGAGACGATGAAATGCTCAGCACAGCAGTAAAGTGTCCCGCAAATTCGATGTCCGTTTCGAACGGGGCGGAGTAAAAACTCACGCCCGACTTGCCGCTTGTTGGGATTGTCGAGGAATAAGGGAACTCCTTTGCGGGACCCTTAGACTCGTCTTTAGACAGACCTCCGTCAACACCAAGATACCACTTAGTGTAGTGTGTTCCAGGTACTGGCCAGTTGTTTTCCTTGCGCCAATACCACGTTTTATACCCAAGTCGCATCTGGATGCCAACTCTCTCCAGCTTTGGATACTCGGACCCCTTTAGATGGTGGCCAAGGAATTCCAATATCTTTCCCGCCGCTTCGTGACTCGCCCATGGATAGTAATTACAGTCAACTAATTGAAGGTGCGTATTTTCGGGGCGTCGGGCACGCCAAGCTTCAAAAGCACCGCGGCCGTGGATGATAAATATCTGAGGCGCAGCTAGAAAACACGGAAGGTCTAGCTGGTCCGATTTCGTGCTAACCATTTCCCAAATACCATCGTAAAACGGATGTGCCTTCATCATTTCCAAGAGATCCAGATGATCTTTCCACTTTGGGGAAGACTTTTGCACACGAGAGTACCAGTCAGACAGATATCGATGTGTTGGGATGCCTCCAGTGTAGGCTGCCTCCCGGTACATGTCAAGATCAGCTGCAACAAAAGTAATTAATGATATGACCATTGTCTGCAGATAAAGGGACCTTACTCGCATATGGTACAAAGCATTTCAGCCCCTTAGGTCGCAAACTCGCCACATTCCATTGGGTATTTGCCCCGTAGGAACTTCCAACAAGAGCGACGCTTCCGCTACTCCAGCTCTGCTCAGCAGCCCATTCAACAGCGTCGTAGAAGTCACCAACAATTTCTCCTGGAACACCTCTAGAGCCTGGAGTCTGCGATACCCCTCTAGGGTCAATTTTTACCATGGCGTAGCCATGGGGGATGTAAGAGAACGTGTTAAATGTTGCGATATTTTCAAATCCTCTCTGCGATTCCCAGTTGGCACCCCATGAGCCTCTAGGGAGCTGAATAGGAACGTTAGTAAATGTTGAATGCCAATCATCTTCAGCCTTCTCGAAAGCCATGATTTCATCTTCGTTCTCGAGATCAGGTCCGGAGTGAAAAATCCTTCTCCCGTAAAGAGTGCAGCTCATCAACACAGCGTATCTTTTCCCTAGCTGGTGCTGTAGTGGCAAGTAAACATCGCCTAGCACATGTCCTTCATCCTGTGTCGGGATACAAACATCACGTATGACCTTGAATCCGGCTACCTCCCGACGGAGATGATTGCGAGTATGTGAAACAGACTTGGGCAGCAGATTTAATTCGCCGCAAATACTAGAGAGCGTGTTATCGAGGTCAGATAAGTTAGTGGAGTCCAAATTTATTCCTGAAGCGAATTCAGCTACAACGTCTTGAACCTATTAATGGCAAAATGGTAATTAGTTTCGAGATCTAGGCTTTGCAAGCAGTCAAGTATCACTTACTTTTCTATTGATCACAATGGGCGTTTCGAATCCTTGCGCTGGGGTGAGACTATATAACAATCTCGCCCGATTGATCAACTTAGGGTCAAACTCCGCAGTATCGATTGGCATTAGGTCAGATATGGTAAGCAGAGGTTTCCCAATGGATTGACCAATTTCGAGGCTGCCAATAGAGAAAGTGATCACAGAGCCCGGGTTGTAATTGTACGTGTAATCGGCTGTTGTCTTGCCTTGAACCGAACCACACCTATAGGAGAGCCCAACAACGTCGGAGAATATGCCTTGTTCGCTCATCTTGTCGATTTCGTCCGTTTTTTTGTTGGTTTTGTGTATAACACGCTTCTATCCGGAAAATGGTCAAAGAAGGGCGAAAATATTTATGTTTGGGATAAGGTAGGCTTGGAGTGGACAGTTACTGTCTGCGTCTTAGATAGAGCTGTTGCAGTTTCACTGAGGCTTTGACTAGATATATTTTCCTTTATATTCGCTATTACTTAAAACTTTGACTAGATATATCTTCCTTTATATTCGCTATTACTTAAAATTATACCCGTTAGGTCTAACACTCGGCGCTTTACGTCTATCTCGACGATTCTCCATGTTTCTCCAGTATAGTCCTTTCATCTCGGCGCACGGTTTTCGCGACGGGGTCTGTAGTTGGATGAGATTGATTAGGCTCAGAATACTCCGATGCTAGTTTCCCTCGGTATTTTTAAACAAATGCCGAAGGAAAGGGTGATGGTGTTTGGAGGAACTAGACCCTATGTAACCGAGGCGGGATTTTGAAGCAGCGAGACCCCGATAAACCCAACGCACCACTACTACTTCTTTCCAAATGAGTTGTTTTTCCGTGGCAGAGAAGAGCGTTGAAAAATGGCGTTGACGGAACAATATTTGATGCTCGGGTCCCGAAACTCCGGAACCACTTTATCAAACCCAACAGGTTTTAAGTTGCTTACGGATGCACATCGAGGTAGTAAGTCCTCATTGCTAACATCTAGGCAACGAATTTTAGCTATTGTTGCGAACGTGAATTTGTCTAGTTAGGCTGGCTAGCAAACTAGGTTGCATAGCAAAGCTGCAGAAAATAAGAGTGATGAGAACCTCGGAATAGAGCCATAATTTTAGTATATTGCATTATACAAGTCTATTCGCCTTAGCTAGAATGTGAAGTGTCACTGAAAGTTTTCAAGAAATGCTCTAATCAACCCATCCCTAGCGACGTCTTGGTCGACGGTCTCACTTTTCTCTTTCATCCGTTTCCGACTTCGATCTAGCTCAACAGCAATGGCTTCCCAGGCTAATGAGCCTTCTTCTGCGACACTTCCTTCCTTGATATCCAGATCTTTCGCAATCGGCGTCTTGGTCAGAGAAAAGCCGTCTTTTCTCACCACTCCATCGATAATAACGGTCTGGATGTCTCTAACCGAGCTATGGAAGACGATTGCCGATATTGGATCATGCTCCGAAACGGATATCATGCTGGGAGTCCGGCCATCAAAGATGACTATATCTGCCTTTTTCCCGACCTCTAAACTTCCAACTTCCTCTGCAAGACCAGCAGCAAACGCTCCTTTAATTGTACCCAAATTGTAAACATCTTCCACAGTTGGGCCTACTGATGCATCCCATTGGTTCTTTGCCGTCAAATCGTCAAATCGTCGAGCTCGACTTGATTGTAAAACTGTAAGCATTTGGCTTGGAAGATAGGAACTGCAGACACTGTGGCAATCAATTCCAAGAGAAGACACCTCAAAGAAGTCAGGCAGCAAACATATCGGATTGCCGTGCCCCATCTGCATCTCAGTTATCGGTGTGCTTGAGAGATGAGCACCGGCGCGTTTAATTTGTTGCAGCTCCTCGCTAGTAGTATGGTTTGCATGCGAAAAAAGGACATCTGGGCCTAGCAATCCATCATTGGCCATAATTTTGACTGCTGAGGGAGTATCTAAACGATATCAGCAGTCAGCACAAAACATGTATTATGAGGAGGCCTTCGAGGACAACAGATCTTACCAAGCATGGCAATTCGGGTTGCATGAGACGTAATTAAGTGAACACCTTCCGCTCTAACTTCAGCGAAGATATCCTTCAACTTTCCAGCGGACACGAAACCCGTATCAATTGCAAAACCGAGACGAACGCGTCCGTTAGGCCCAAATGGATTTTTGGAGGCCAACTCTCGAAAAGTCGTCATGACCCATTCAGGAATCAGGTCCTTCTCGAAATTGAAATCTGGCCGCCACGTTGCAACGCGTTGATGCGCACAATAACAGAAAATGGAGCGCACACCGGATGCAACGAGCGCACGAAGTGCCTCTTTGCCTGAATAAAACTTTTGTTAGCATTCAATGCATGAAACTACCCGAGGGGTTACTTACTATGCTCTGGCGAATAATTAAGATGTGCATGATCGACCACAGTCGTGGTTCCGGCGTCAATTGCCTCGAGTGCCCCGCTTAGTTCACCCCAGAATATGTCGTCAGGAGTGTAGTGCGAGCTGGCAAGGTTTCCTATCGTTCGATTTAATCCCGTTTCCTGTCCATAAGGGAACCGTGTTGACTGATTTGATCGCTTACCTGAATGATAGTAATCAATAAGGATTTGATTCGAGTGCAAACCTTTTTGTTGCGACTGCCAGAGATGGTGATGTGTGTCAATAAATCCGGGTGAGATCAGTTTGCCCTTACAATCTATAACAGTCATTGAATCGGTCGGATTGATAACCTCTTGGATTGCCTGAATTCGGTCGCCCTCGATTAAAAGATCTGCTCGAGAAGGTGTGGCATGATACTCCTTATCGTGAAGAATCAATGTCCCCCCTTTCAACAGTATCTGGGGAAGCATACTCTCTCGCGCTAGTGGACCTATAAACATCGATAACGTTGATTGACTTGTCTGTTCACTCTCTAACTTGAGCTGCGATATACACAATTCCTGATTTAGACTATTTGGATTCAATTTAAAAGTAATTTCACAATATTATACCTCAACAGAAATGGGGAGTCGTGACGAAGGGCTCCGCGGGCTTAGAAACACGTGCAGATCGATTATTTACCATGTGGGCAAATCGGTGCTCTTGGCTTCGGAAAATCTGGAGGTTAAAACTCCGAAAAGCACCACCCGGAGGTTCGGTGAAATTAAGTTGTGCTTTGCCGAATCCCGTCCATGGAATTGTACACAAAGGTGGTCCTAATCATATGCTAGAAAGCCAGATTGGGAGTCAGACTTCGGAGGAAGAAGAAATCGCCGTCTCAGTTACCTCACGAACTTCGGAGCACTTCTGTCCGAAGTTTTGGCATGTGTCTCAAAGATGACGACTTATCGATTTGCCTGATCTGATATAAATGTAACTAGATATATATATTTCTGAACTTCTTGTCGCTCAACGACCCTAGGCGCCTGTAGCCAAATTTCATTCCTTTTCCAACGTTAAAGCTTCTCTTAACCACACTTAACATGGCTGCACCACCCGATGTCACCTTAGAGAACCTCAACGGAATATGGACACTGGTTAGTATTACCTGATGCTCGAACTGAGCACAAGATAACATAGTTGGGTGCATAGGATAAGTCGATGTCATCGGACACAAATCCAGTCCTAGCTTTGGTATGTGGATGTCTTCAAAGTTTTTTTAGCCAAAGTAACGGCGGTCTTAAAATATATTCGACTATTCAGGGGTGGTGGTCTATCGCATGTAGTGCACACTGCACGTTCTTTGTCTAGAATTCATGCTCTATGTGGCGAAGTGCTAACAGAATGTTATTCATAGCAAGGCGTCAATTGGGTCATACGAAAAGCAGTTGCTATAGCGACTGTGACCCTTGATATCACAGAGTATCAAGAACCCAACCCTGGAACCTTAAAGCCAGTGGTACGGATTGAGATAGTGCAGTCTAATTCAAGTGGTCTTCCAGGTACCACCGAGAAAAGGGTTTTGGACTGGTCGGAAAATCTACAGGAAGATCATCTATTTGGGAAATGTATTGCCCAGACCCGCCTGATACGCGGCATTAAGCAAGAAGATGGCAATATTGTCCCAAACATTGATATTCAAACTCAGATCGAAGATGAAGCTATAGCAAAATTTTTGAGGGGAGAGATCCTCGATCAGGATCGTACCTCTGAAGGATTTCTAGTTGAAGCGCCTAGAGAAGATGATGCGGGTGAAGGAGAGGGGCTTTGGGTGCAACTGTTCGTCCGCAATCAAGTTAATGGGTGGACGGCGGAGCAAGTAAGTCTCTCCTCGGTCTACCTTTAAGGACATGCGCGACTTCTTTATTTAAAAGATGGGATGCTAATTTTGTTACGTAAAGGTTTGGGGGTTTGAGACAATTGAAAATGAGCGCCGCTTCGTTCGTCGTCTTGTTGTTGCTAAGGAAGGCAAATACCAGGTAGCTCGAATTGTTTATAAATTCGTTGGAAAGAAAGAGTAGGCATATACTTCAATTATTTATGTTACCTAGATATTGAACAAACATTGCGTAGCTAGTTAGTTTACATACACTTCTCGCACCGTTAGTGGTTATTCATACATTGCACCAGTCGCCTCAAAACGGAAGAATATCCTCTTAACTGCATTGCAAGTGCTGCTATAGGTGTTCATGTCAAGTCCAATCTGGCATGACCATTATCACATACATACCGCCCGTTAAAAGTGAACCTTGGTGCATGAATTCCTAGATTAATGCATGCCTTGCTATCTATAGCTGTTTATATAACATGCCCTCTTTTCTTTAAGCGAGTCTCTAGCAAGCGACTATTCAATAGATCGTCTTCGGCGACTACGATACTGAAGATGTTCCTCTTGTCGTCCTACATCGGAGAACTTTCTAGGTCTTCTTTAGTGGACGAGAGAAACCTGAGCCACCTCGGATGAAGGGGTGCCTCGAAGCGTGACAGGATGAACGTGATCTGGCGATCGGAGAGTGGGCCGGAGACTGATTCACTGAAGGTTTCAAACGATACTAGCGTACTATATTAGCTGGATGCAACCCGATTTCTCGACTTCAACCAGAAACTTACGGGCAAGAAGCTTTGGAAGTGTCCAGATGTGCGCAAACTGCTCCAATTGTAGACGTAGGACCGTCATGTGATGGTCGATGCTGGAAACAAGATTGGATATAGAGATGGCAGTCGACTTTTTGTGCAGGTCGAGGAAGATAAGAGCCGTGAAAAGGACGAATGAGATCGCCGGGTCCACCTTTAGGCAAAAAGAGCTATCCCACTGCCCTGCAATGGAAGCAATATCCTGAGAAGCCTCGAGAACTTGCTGCCAGCTCATCAGCCATTCAGACTCTTCCCCTTTACCACAATTCAAAACTGCAAGTAGCAGTTGTGCCATTCGCAAATGGAGCACAGTGACGAGTCTCGCATGATGGTCAACGTGAGACTCATTTGAGAATGCGTTACGGCTTGGGTTAAGCCAACCAGGTGGGAGTGCTTGGCGGAGTGTGGAGATGTGGCATTCGACGTCAGCGAGGTGCGAGATTGTCTTCTCCCGCGCCTGCAGGGAATGCACTCGCAATATTAGTCCAGCCTGGCGCATAGCAGTGGCAGTGATGGTGTGGACGTTCATTAGTAATGTCTCCGGATTTGATGTAACTTCACGAATCAGTTTCCATAAGTCTCCGGACTGAGGCGGCAAAAATATTTCCTGAGCGTGAAGACCTGCCATCAAAGCGGTATTGATGAGCTTCTCGTCTATTAAATAAGGGGTCCCTGATGAGAGATTGGAATATGAATCGAGGCGGTAGATGCACCACCACACTGACCGCCATTCTTCGATATCTTCCCTGCTAATGGAACTCCAATCAGGATAGAAAGAGCGAATAGTCTCAAGGCGGTCAAGTCCTATGCGATAAGCCATGCGGGTCAACTTGCCTATGCGCATCCAAGACTGGTTGCCGGGATACTGGTGAAACTCATAGAAAGCTAACAGGCAGGCCTTGCGGAATTGGTCGAGCGTTGGGCTGTCGCCAAACATGTCCCCGTCTAATAGACTCGAACTTAGCAACTGATCGATACAGGCGTCTAGCACGTGGCCGTTCATAGGAAAGGCGTATCTTGTAAGTTTCGCTGTAATCAGAACAATAGTGGAAATGAGTTCGGGACTACATGTGGAGTTTCGATAGCTATGAAAGAATCGAGCTCTTGAGAAGATAGGATTTACATCTTGGACGACGTCAAAGAACATTTCAAGCCTGCGAGTCAGACATATTCTCAGCGTGGAATTCAAATGGTGGAGGTGGATTCTACATACAGACGCTCTTCTTGTTGTGCAGAAATTGCCAATTGATCGGAGAATTGAGTAGGGCTTCCCTGGGTTGGAGGTGGCTCGACGGGGGTTGGCCGTTCAAGCAAGACCGATTCCTCTCTCCCGGAGATTGACTCTGTTGGTGACACGCCGTCATTTAGGCCTTCGGAGGGTTCCCGATAGCGCTGATGGCTTTGTTCTCAAATTAAACAATAATCAGCACCAAGAAACCAAACTGTCACTGATAGTCGCGCAATAGGGGTTCTACGGAAGCCATAAGCGAGAGTCCACTTACCATAAGTCCTTTGTGGTTTCGGTGAGAGCGTGGTCCGCTGCGACCCGCGAGACGGACCAGGCTTGCGCCGTATAGACGTATAAGAGCAAGTTTCCCCGCGCACCAAGCAGCGAGAGCAAGTAGGTCGCCGTTGATCACCTGCAAATAGATGTTGATTCAGTGGATGGACTAAACTCTTAGAGCATCATAAAGTATACATTTCACCTTCTTCCTGGAGAGACTATCAGCATGAAAAAATGATGATAGGGGAGAAAGCGGGGTTACCGGATGCAAGTATCACAGACCCTCGAATTCATGGGCTCCGGAGCTTGAAGTGGACTTTCCATAGCACACAGTATCGGTTCAGCCGATTGGCACTCAAAGTCTGCAGCTGACCTCGGAATCATAAGCCAGGTAATGCCTTACAGAGAGAATATGAGGCTAAAGGAGATCGCAAAGTTGCTCCGGATGGTGCGTGTCGGAGTATTAAGCGAATTCTTCGTCACAGATCCACTAATATGACTTAAACCGAAGATACTATGGCACTCCGCCATAGACCCTCCGGGGATAACCCTCCGACACTAGTCCCAAATCGGGTTGATCCGGCCTTCTACTCCCAGGACTTAGTACCGACTACCCATTAGTTTTCATATAGTTAAAATCGTTGGCGCCTCATTTATATCACCTTCACCCACATTGTGAAGTGCTCTATAAACACCAAGATGTCGTTCTTCTCCCAACTTATCCGCTTTGAGTGCGCACAGGATGGCAAGACATACTTTGCAGACCTGGGCCCTGATGCTGATGGACCGCCACCTTTCGGTACACAGCTTAGCGCCTTTAGATCTCTCGATAACCTTGCCAGCAAAACTGAGAAAGTTGCCGTGACTGTAGATCGAGTAAGTTACCGCTCCCTACTCAGACCCGGCGAAAAGAATGATCGCGGATTGACCGCCCGCACAGCTTCTAGCGCCGCTTCCTCAAGACGGATTACCAATATACTGTGTCGGCCTCAATTACCGGAGTCATGCCAAAGAAGCAGATGTATATCACCTAGGTGCTAATACCAGACCGCAATATAATTAACATTTTGCACATAGCTTGCCATCCCGTCGTATCCTCCTCTCTGGACGAAGCCAGCAGCATCTCTCGCGGACCCGGATGAAGATATTCCAGTCAACGATTTCTGCGCCAAAAGTCTTCTCGACTACGAGGTAACAGTATACAATTATGGCCATGGACGTGACAGCTGACTAGGCGAATTTTCCAAGGGCGAGCTTGTATTCATCACATCTAAAGACTGCCGAGATGTGTCGCCTAAAGACGCCAAGAACTTCATTCTAGGTTATACCATCGGGAACGACTTGTCTTGCCGTCTTTTCCAACTCCAGAAAAACTGTGGCGGCCAGTTTTTCTTTGCCAAAGCATTCGATCGCTTCGCGCCGATTGGCCCGACGCTAATCAGCCCAGAGCTCTTTGAAAAAGGCACATGCTTCAATGTAGTAACGAGGGTAAACGGCGACGTGCGACAAACAGCGGATCTTCAAAAAGATATGATCTTTCCTCCAGAGAAGATTCTCAGCCACATGAGTCAAGGTAGCTTGATGCGCAATTTTGGAAATTAGTTTCCATTGTACTGATTTGCAACAGGTACCACGATTCCCGCGGGCACGGCAGTCATGACGGGGACTCCAGAAGGCGTTGGTGCATTTCGCAAACCCAAAACCTTTTTACAGCATGGCGATGTAGTGGAAGTCGAGATGCAAAAGGTTGGGATATTAAGGAACAGAATGAACTTTGAGTGAGCTTCCGTTAGGCAACATCGATTACTCAACTGTTTCCGCTGCTAACGGTGCTCTTGAGGGTCAATTCTTTAACGCGCATCATTGTATGGGTCCAATTCTTTGTAATCCAGATAGTCACACGGTGGACCTAACTTCAGTTAAATTTCAACTTCTTGAATAGACACAGCCCCCTGACAGAATTGAGCGTTGGATACCGAGGCAATCTTGTTATTTTTGTAGATACTGAATTAGCTAGATGTCTGTCTATAAGGTATAAAATATGTCTAGGATATTTTAATCCTATGTGTCGAGTGTGAACATGTGTAATAAGAAGCCATATTAGATTGTAGGTAGGGAGAATGAGTGCTT
Organism: Pseudogymnoascus sp. VKM F-4518 (FW-2643); assembly: GCA_000750925.1. Taxonomy (NCBI): domain Eukaryota; kingdom Fungi; phylum Ascomycota; class Leotiomycetes; order Thelebolales; family Thelebolaceae; genus Pseudogymnoascus; species Pseudogymnoascus sp. VKM F-4518 (FW-2643). Next base: position 36,155 of record JPKC01003666.1, read on the forward strand.
TAGTTCGAACCCTCACATTAACTCAATATACGCACTGTGAAATCTGTAAATGGTCTTTTCGGCGTATATGCTTAGAGTCATCATCAATGTAGACATTATTATGCGTTAGTATGTGTTGGTTTGTAGTTTACTAAGACGTGTACTTAAATGAAATCGTTAGAAGTAAGGTAGATAGAGGGATATGGATGTCTAGGTTCGTGTAGCCGTTGCGCAATCTTATAATATCCGCAAAATAGCTCATATTATGGCTAGGTTTAATGTATCTCTTAATGGCGTCAGCTTTACATGAACAGTACGCCATAGGCGCAAATCTACCATTATCTAGGAGAATCGTGTGATAATAGCGAACTACAATGCGATTCAGTCGTATTCACTCAATCTAACTTCGCAAAGCAGCACCCTCAATTCCAAGCATTCTTTCAACGGTTACCCTTTAATTGGCTTGGTTTTAACTGAATTCAGATACAAACTTGGAATTGTAAGAACGGTGATTAGTTGCTATGCTTTGAGAACTTGAAGCCCTGTCTAAACGAACATGTAGCGCTAATAAGCCTAAAATTGAAGCAGAGGAAATAAAGTAGTTGCTTGTCTGTACGGGACCGAAACATCCCTAGATTCGTGAGGAGCCTCATTCCGGCTGACATGTTTAGCCTCGTCCAACCTCGACCGACGGTTTGCTAAGAACTCATGAAATGCCTAATCTCAAACCCTTCTCCACATATATTCCCACGTAGCTGTGATGTAAGCGATACAGCTTTAAAAGGATATTCACTAGGAAGAGAACCTCAGAATCCAGCAAAGTTGCCTGTGACGTCGCATCCTCCCATTATGCACCCTTGTCTCCAAAGTCTTTTGGAACCTCCGGTCCCCATATTGAAAATGGACTTACGACATCTCTCTTTTGTGGCGTGTCCTTATTTACAAGGTCGCCATCCACATAATGCCCGATTTTGAACCCACTTGAGTCCGCCCAATAGTCGAATATCTGACTCCCCAAAACATGCCTGCCAACTCCCCAAATACTCTTCCAACCCTGTTTTGCCAACCACTCGTGGCCGATCATCTGCGTGTCAAAGTCGGCAACCTCGTAGGATGTGTGATGAAGGAAGGTCTCTTTAACATGTGGTTCCGCCCGCTGCATGAAGAAAATGTGGTGGTCAGAGTACTCTTCGCCAAGGTCGAGATGCATAAACGTCAGCACGTCCACGTTCGAAAAGTCCCAGTGATAAAGGATGTCGGACGGGACGAAGTTGAAATTGTCAGTGTACCACTGGAGCTCATTGTCAAAATCTGGGACGACATAGCCAAGATGCCCTAGCTTGTGTACGAGTGCTGGCCCAGGGTGGAAACGCTGAAACTTGCCTACGATGATGTTAGGTAATGGAGCAATAAACCTAAAGATGTGGCTATACTAACCACGTCTGGGTTTCTCAAATGGTTTGTTGAATGGCCCTGACTGCTCATGCGTAGCAGTTGGCTCTACTGAGTCAGTGGCCCGCTCTTCTTGGCCGTAAATGATGTGAAACAAGGTGCCGTCCGGTCGATTAAATGTGATTTTTTTGCCTCCGCCAGGAGCGCCTTCCAAGTCGCTGACGCTTGCTCCAGGCAACTTGGCTGCTTTGTCAAATTCTTCTTGTGTTCGTACAACAAATGCCGGTCCACGGAACCTGGGCCAGCCGTCTTTACTTTTCGACGCGACATAGACGTATGGATCTTTGCCGTATCCACGATAGTAGATCATGTCTTTGGTTCTCTTGGCCTCAACGAAACCGAAGTCTTTTGCGAACTTGGTGAACTTCTCTAGGTCTGGATGCTCAAAATAAACGTGACCCAGACGGGCCAGCTGGACCTTGTCAGGGTGGTTCGAGATGGGTGGGATCAGCATGTTGGGCATGATGCGCTCGCGTATGGATCTTGGCAGAATTGAGAGAAAATTAAACAACAATTTGAATATAAATGACATGTTGGGGCAGCTTAAAAGCTTTGTGGCAGAGCTGGCCTTTTTACTTAGGATTGGGGTGGAAGGAAGTATGCATGCTTATGACTCCGAACGTCCCAGCTGTTAGGGTCATTTCATACTAATCTCGCTCGGTCGCTCGGTCGCGCACATGAATTATGATATCCTCCGTAGATCAGCTCAACAAAGTCCGAGCTAAAACCATGCGTGGCGGGAACGGAATAAATGAGTAGTTAGGGGTTTTCAAAATGTGGGGTAACTGACGCTAACATCGGAGGAACTCAAAAGAACTCCAGTTACCTAACTGGAGTCTTTTCAGAACCTCCGGTAGGTACCGGATGGACTTTGAGCGTTTTCTAGACCAAGCCTACGTGGATGGCAGCACGTCCCTCTGGATATTCCGCGTCACATGGGACCGCATTTGAACTGTGGTATGGCGCGAATCTGACTAGACTCCACGCTACTAGCAAAACATTACTCTGCCATTGGTTGACATATACTGTGGTATGCTAGCCTTCGAGTATATACATATTCAGTATCATTCCATCATTCCATCATCCTACTGTGAGGGCCAAATAGTTTTCAGCATTCCTCAGTCTGGAGTAACTGTCCATCTACGAGGATGGCATTAGAAACCCCTATTGCGCTTATCACTGGCTGTAGTAGTGGTATCGGCCAACAACTGGCACTCGCTTTCGCAGCGAGAGGAGTTACTGTTCTCGCCACGGCACGACACGTCGAATCCCTCGAGTTTTTAACAAGTCAGTACGACAACATCGAAGCCTTTCCCCTGGAGCTAGGCAACCTAGAAAGCATTGACAGATTGAAGGATGCTGTCGCCAAGCGAACCGGTGGACGTCTTGATTACCTGGTCAATAATGCTGGAACGCACTATGCAGCAACGGCAATGGACTTGGCCGTGGAAGAGGTGACGAAACTGTTTGAGGTCAATGTGTTTTCGGTCATGAAACTGTGTCAGATATTCGTGCCACTCCTTCGTCGTTCTCCTCATGGGCGCATTGTGCAGATAGGTAGTGTAACTCGAGCCGTACCGATGGTTTGGCAGTGTGCATACAATGCTTCTAAGGCTGCTCTCAGCCAGTATAGCAAGACCCTGCGTCTGGTGAGGATCACTCTTCAACTGAAAGATGCATTATTCTAATTCATTTCTAGGAGCTAAAGCCATTTCACATAGATGTTATTGAGATTGTCACAGGCTTTGTCCAGAGTAACATTCTACATCATGGCCTGTATGCCCCGGAAGGATCCCTTTACCTTCCAATCAAGCAAACTATTGAGGATATAAAACATCAGGGCAACGCAAATGGCATGCCAACGGACGTGTACGCTAGATTAGTCGTTGACCAGCTGATGCGAAAACGAACTGGTCCCGAGATATGGGAAGGTGCTATGGCAAAGACTCTCCGTTTGATGGTCACCATTTTACCTTTACGGGTTTTAGTGAGTGATTGCATCACGTCTTGAAGAAGAGAGCTAACATTTCATATATAGAATTGGGTCCTATTACGCAAATTCAAAATTAGTCTAGTGAATGGCTCCGGTTGATGAAGGATGAATGGAATCTGAGATGTAGAATAGATAGATATAGATAGATCATGCTGTGAACCATTAGAATTATATAGTGCTAAAAACCATTATCTAACAAACGGTACAATGAGTACAGGCCTTGGTATATAACGCACGCGGTATTAGACAATGGAATTACAATTCTACCATTATAGGCTGTACTTCTATACACTCCAGAGAAACGACGATTGATATATCTACAGTGACTATGAGGATGAGGTTTAGATGTGTCTTGCCAAATTTGCGACTAGCTTGGACTAAGAAACCTTCGCGTTTGAAGTTTATGCTACCAGTGGCGCCTGTTGCAGGCAGGGAATTTTAAATTCTCAAATCGGGCTCGTCCGTTCGCCTATGATCCGAAGTATTGATCGTGAACTCTGCATAGAAGGATGGGAAATAGCGCGGAAACTGCGGACCACAAGCTCGACGCGGTTGTCGGTGGGTCCTCTAAATTCCTCTCAATACTTGTTCGCAGATGGGAATGGGACTTGGGAGAGAAGAAATCCATCCAGTAGTGGGTTAGCGGAGTGTCCAACGATGTTACTAGGATGTGAAACCCATCTCGGAAAGCTTGTCTTGCAGTATGGGTGAACTAAGCGATAACATCGTCAATCTGTGGCTGTATCATCTCTTACAGTGTACCAAATAGAATAACCCAAGCTAGAGAGACTAACCAGTTATCTCCTGGGCTAAGTGGAATGACACTCAGCGCCATGGTTTTGGCAAAACAAGCTTCGGTTCCCCAAGCCAAGTGAGCTTTGGCGGCCGGGGGATTCCTGCAACTTTTATCAACTTCCGTCCGGTATCGATAAGAGGCGGGCTTGAGCTGTAGAAATAACTGGTTCCTTACAGTTACGCAAAAATCATAGACCCCGGCTCCTGCACTGGTTGCGTCTGCGCGGCTCAACGTTCGACGAAAAACGGGTCGGGACCGGAGACTGCAACATCTCCTACTGAGCCGAGATATCTGTCATCGATCATGATATTTCTCCGAGTATTATCAGTACATTGCATCGTATAGGTCTTGGCCGTAAGACGTACCAGTGATCATTGCACCCTATCCGCCTTTAGCCTGACGCTTATCACCCGCTGATGATCAGCGGTAGGATATCCGTTGAATGCCATTTTCTCCGACATGGCAGACTTTACGGGGTAATTTCGCAGCACGAGCCTGCATGGGAGCTGTAATGGCCATGCTGTTGCCAATGTTTAGCCGGCTCGCGATATATCCGAGCTTTATTGAACTTCAGAGTTCGGCGCAATAGAGGTATTCTAACGGAAATCCCCTATCCCGTGAGCTAGGTCAATCTGCGAATGGGCCAGGCATACCCAGATGTCGGCGGATCCGCCGGAGTATCCCAAAATTATTCCGACTGAAATATGCAAGTTTATTCCTAGAACTATGATTTCTGGAACGTTCCACACGCTCTAGATTTAACCCAGCTGGCTCAAGCAAGCACTCGCTAACAATATCAAACCATGTTACGCCGCAAGACGGCACCAGTGCCCGTATGGACGAGAGTCTAGTTCAAAAATGAAAACGTATATCCATTCATCATCCCCTATGAAGAGAATAACCCCCGACACCTACCTAAATCATGGAAGAGACTCAAGTCATCATTGTTGGAGCCGGCCCTGCCGGCCTTACACTTGGTCTTTGCCTCGCGCAATGTAAAATCGCCGTATGATTATCCGTCGCTCCATACCACATCTGCCTAACCTGTGATTACAGTCTGTAGTGTTAGAGAGGGAACAGGAGGTTACCACCGATCCTCGAGGGGTTTATCTTACCGGGGATGCCGTGAGGATCTTCTACGATCAAGGACTTGGTCCCGAGATGCCGGATATAGGACACGGTAAGCCCTTCGCCGAATTCAGCAAGATGCTTCTGGTATTGACCATGGCTAACGCTAAGGTGCCGATAGTGGTACAGAATGTCAACTTCCACAGGAGCATATTTGCTAGCAAACCATATTACACGCTCGACACCAGCTTAGATTCAATGAATCAAGCATTGCCGAACGGAATACTTCAGAGTCAGCCAAAACTTGGTTCGTGCTCTTTGTTACCAACCCTTGGATGCTCATAGGTCTAAACAATGCAGAACATGCCTTAAGGCGCCGGATCGAGTGTTCTGAATGGTGTACACTACGTAGAGGATGCGAGGTTGTCAGTAAGCTGAGCGATGAACCTCCTACGGTCGGGTACACTGATGAGATGGGGTGTCTACGTCACATCAGAGGTCAATTTCTCATCGGGGCAGACGGCAAAGTGGGCATTGTACGAAAGTACTTCCTCGAGCCAACCGCAGGCATAAAGCAAGAAGAGGGGACTTATAAGTACGCTGGGACTTGAGTCGCGGCAAACCTGAGGGTTACACCACCAACACCGCAGACACACCCCCAGTTTCCGCTTTGGGAGGCTGGATACACATCCGAGGAAGTGTACGATCTATTTTGGCCAATAGGGTGGCACTTTTGCAGCCCTCCTGGCAAGGCCACTGCCACTGGACGATTCGGCCCGCTCGGCGAGAGGATGTGGCGTCATGAATTCCGCCAGGAAGACTGGAATGACTCAATGAATGCTGTAGAGCTACTTTGGGAACACATTACACCGATGATCACGAGAGAACGGGATAACCACGGCCTCTAGCTCCCTGGGCGCGTGCAATTTCCACATGATTGCGTCGAAATCATCCGCTGTCGACCCTTCAGGTTCGTTCACAAGGTCGTTAACAAGTGGTTTGACAAACGAACAATTCTCATTGGAGATGCCGCACATGTGTTTCCACCTTTTGCGGGGCAAGGGATTGGCAGCGGAGTTCGTGATGCGCATCAGCTAGCATGGCGACTCGCTGTACTGTTGAAGGATACTCGTGCATCACAGGCCTTATCAAATAGGATCCTCGAAGAGTGGGCGCTTGAACGGCGCAAGAGTGTAAATGACTCAGCGTTGTTCTCGATGCTGAACGGACGACTGTGCAATCACGAGCAACCGATATGGCTTTTGGTCATGCTGCGGCTAGTGACGCTCATGACCTTCATTCCCTCCTTACGCACCCTATTGGATCCCGTAGCCCTGAAAGAACGCGAGGGATTCACCAAGGTAAAAGGGGGGTGCTTCCTCGAGGAGTACAATATGCGGAGCTCGGTTGGCTCAAATCTTTGTGCTGTCTTTCAAGCAGGGTCCGCTTCTAACGGATTGCCTATTCCGGCCAAAGGAGAGTATGATGACGCTTCTTATAATCAGCACCATTGGTCACGCCAGATTTCATGAAGACGCACGGGTTGCTATCGAAGCGTCCAAGATCAGCAAAACTGTTTTATCCAAGGATTCGATTGTTTTTTTCAGCCCACATCCCATCGACAAGCCGGGCGCGGGTTCAATCGATAAAACGAAAGGCCAGATGGAAATATTCTGGCCTGCTCTATGCTCCCAGCTAGACGAAAGTCATCTGTCGGGCTATGACCAACGCTCATTTATTGATAGGCTCGGGCGTTCAACCACATTCGCCATTGTACGCCCAGATTTCTATGTGTTTGCCTGCGCCAGAGATCTGGGCGAGTTGGTGAAAAACTTGGCTTTATTAAAGACTCGCCTAGAGGATTCATGACTGATTTGCCAATAAACCACTGGGGGACCACGCCGGTCTGGGCGGTTTACCCTGAATTTCGAACTCCGACCGTGGTCTAGGTTGGAAATGTATCAAACCGGCGGCCTGAGACCACCGGTCCCCCATGACGCACACTAGACTGATTTGGGCATCGAGCGGCTTCATTTTCCTATCTATAGCTGGGAGCAAGGCCGTCTCTGATAGGAGTGAGATATTAGAATATCTCACTCCTATAAGAGACTGGCGAGCGATATATATCTGCATCTCAGACCCACCATCTCTGCAGTACACCTTCAATTATCCACCTATCCACCTATCCACCTATCCCGTAAAAACATCAGTTGGCCCTGGAATAATGTAGCTAGCAATATCCTGGTTGATGTTGATCAAGATTCCTGGGTCGCTCGCGCTATATGCTCCAGGAAAGCTTACTCCGCTCGGGTTTGTTGTCCCGCTGCCAGTCACCTCCAGCTGGTAACAGGACATATAGAACTGGGCGCCACCCGATGAAGAGGCAGCGTGCAGAGCAATGACCTCAGCCCTCAAAAGATAGTTACCAGGGGCAAGGCTTGATGGGACTGTGAAGGTTCGCTTGCCGCAGTTGTCGTTGAGCGTCATGGTCCCCCATGTCTTGGTCGGGACGTCGTAGCCTTCTTCATCGACTTTAAACCAGATTGCACCGGAGCCGTCAGCGGTCTTTGCATCGGTGACCTTACCCATGTATATGATAACTGGGCCGTAGTGATTTCACCGATGGCCTCGGAGGAGCATGATCGGTCGCCAGGTTGTGCGTGCATCTCAACTGTAACGGTCTAGCCGGCTGGAGGCGGTTAGTTTACAGCGTGATAGTTAATGATAGGATGTATAAACTCGTACCAGCTACGCTACAGAGTCCGGCAACACCTTTCGTACCACCGACATTACAAGTGATGTCATTGGATGTAGCACTCGTGACGGGGCTGTTACTTGGAGGCGTGCGGATGCACGTTCCTTCTTGGTCAACTCCGTCGACCCATAATTCCTGAAAGGTTGAATGTGCCATAGAAGAGGCTACGAGCACCGCGAGGGAGATGATGTGCTTCATGTTGATAGATTATTCTTCTGTGGCTCCTCAATCTTGGGAATATGATAGAACTATGCGAATTCTAGAAATTGGTCGTGGAAACCTTTGTATGATAAGGCTTTTCGCCAATGTGAATTTCCATGCCACAAAACTACTAGCATTGTCAGTTTGAGTGAATATACTAGCTAGATGGCAGATAGATTGTTAGATCTACATAAATATAGTATAAATAAATTTCCGACATTGCGCTGTATCACTTACTATAATCACTAGTATATATGTGCTCTTCTGTGGGGAATACTAGTTTGGATAAAATGGGCGGAACTATGTCGGCTGTTCTTCACTGCCGGCTGGGGATATGAACAAGGATCTGATAGTGCATGTAGACAGAGAACACCTTTGGCGAGTCATACTACTCTATGAAAGGGAAGAACCGAATAACATCTACAACTCACAAAAGTCAGCTGAGCATCTAAAGAGCCTAAAATCCGACTCTATAGTGAGGTTATACCGTATCAAGTTTAGACTGTGTATCAAATCGGTTCTAGTATTGTTTCTTCTCCATTTCGTTTTTCTACTGTTTCTTGGCATTTGTACTCTGTCGTAGATCCCCATTTCTTGCCTTGTCCAGCGCTGCCACGCTCATAAATCTGATATTGATGTCGCGGTTTCCTGGAATGCCACCCACATGCCCGATCTTACCCAGAGAATCATAGTTGCAGCAGATACTTAATCAATATTCAGAGATTGTCTGTAGTCTTGTCCCATCGAGATTCGAAGTCCCCAAGGTAACCAGACCAGTATGTGTCAGGCTCGATGCTCGACTACAGCTTTCGTCGATATCAATTCCCATTTGCTTTGCAATAAGCGAGGTGCTAAGGATCACATCATGACCGTTCACGCACAAAGTCATTTTCAAGACCTCAATGCTATCTCTGATACTGCTTTGGAATTCAGCTGTCTATCATTAATAGAAGGCATATATCGCAGTGCCCAATGCGTACAACATGCAGCTTATAATTTTTGGTTGAAGGAAACGACTGCCTATTATCTACTAATATGACTATCAAAGGCACTGTGAATAATAGCCACTCGAAACCTGGCAAGTGGACCCAGAAGCACACGTAGTAGGACCAGTCCATCCAATACCACCGCACTGGCCATACTTCGGCGCAGCCGCACCACCTCCATCACTTCCACCTGCGGGTAAGGTACTTGTTGGAGGGTTGGAACCGGATCCGCTTGGGCAGGTGAAGACGGGAGGACCGGGGATTGTATAGCTTGAAGGATAAGGAGACCCCTTACTGTTGTAGATGCTTACCTTAATTCCTGGGTCGGAACCCTATATATTGAGATGTGTAAGAATGAGTTTTGAATTTACTTGTACAGAACGGAAGAAAGTGGCTTATTGAGTGGGGGGTTTCACTCACCGAGTAAGAACCAGGAATTGCAACAGTTGATGGGTTTGCGGTGCCGGTGCCACCAGTGACTGTAATTTGGGCACATTCAACCTAATGATTGTATTGTTAGCCAAGCTAAAGAATACTTGGGAGAATGTAAACACATGGTGCAACATACGTAGAATTGAGCACCGGGATACGTAGAAGCTGAATGCAAAGCAATCAACTCGAAGCGGAGGAGGTAGTCGCCATTCTCGATGCAGCTGGGAATCTTGACACTTTGGAGACCTCCTGTTGAGATCAAAGCGTCCACTGCCCATTGTGTACTGGAAATAAGTCCGACCTCGGAGATTTTGAACCAGCCGTTCCCTGGTCCAGCGGAAGGGTTCTGGGTTGCATCCGAGACTTTCTTCATGTAGGCAAGGAGCGGACCTTTGTGGCTACTAGCAATCACCTTATTGTCAGTGTCGGAGCCCGGGTTGGAGTCTGTGCTTCCGAGTTCATGCAGCCATAAACCTGTGACGGTTGAGCCAGCTTGAACGGTGATCTTCTTAGAAGAAGATCTAAATCCGGTGGCTGGCGCGCCATTGCAGGCAAGAGTATTTGCATTCACGTCGCTCTGATACTATAAACAAACTCTTGTTAGAATCGTAACTGGAGGTAGTCGTAAAAAACCGTACTATAAGAAAGGATAGAGATATACCATATTAGAGCTAGGCATGTATATGGCGTCACCCATTGGATTGCCATTGAATGACTGCATTATAGTATGTGCCGAAGCAACGCTTAGAACTGCCGCTACGTTGTAGGCATGTTGAAGCTTCATGGTGAAATTGAGCCGGTGGAGTTGACCGATCTGGTTTGCTCTGAAATTATGATAACTAACAAGATATTGGAGAGTTTAAAGCGTCCTTATAAGTAGTTTGTGACGGATATTTCTTATACATTTGCGGACCGTAATTCCAAACTATCGGAATCGTGAATAAAGAGCACAAGCATATAAGGGGATAATGTAATATTCAATGCGCAGAGTTAGGCAAGTCTTCGGATCGCCTAACCGATAGATTCTGTCATGGGACAACAAAAACCCAATATGCAAACTGAAGGGGTCATTGAGTATCTGCAACAGGGCGCAAAAATGCGACGTCGAACAAGGGCGCCACTACGATAAAGAACGGGGAGTTCGTACACGTCTGTCGAACGACGAAGTGGTCTGGGTTAGAGTAGTTGGAAAGCAGTGGCACATCATGGCTATTGATATAGACACTATGCTGCGAAATTAGTATAGGGAAACAATACTAGTGGCTGTACTTATATAATTCGATCCATCGAGGAGGCTTACATAACTCAGCACTCCCAATCTCAGTCTGACATATCCTACGCAGAGGTCGACAACATGGAATTTTTAGGTGTAACAGCGAGGGACCACCCGTAACTGTGTGCTTGCTGCTCCGGCTGGCGCGGGGGCGTGACATTAAAGGTCGACCTGCTATCACTACCGTTGCAGCTTTCGGATGTGCTGCTAGGGTTGGGACTGATCTGAGTAGGGGTCAGGGGTTTTGGGACGGGTAGTCGGTTTGCATTTCCCCAGAGAGCAACGACTGGAGTTGGGGGCTGTGGGAACGTCGCGCCCACGGTGGGTGTATTACCCCGGATTATTCGAGGATGTGTGTAACCTTGCACAAGAGTCGAACAACAACATTACGTAGTTTCCTCTTTTGGACTTCACACACCTTCAACTCTACCGATAGAATCACTCGAAATACATTCTTGAGGGTTTAATGAGGAAACGCACTACAGGTATTTACAAAACTAAGCGTCTATGATCGCCCTCACTGTTGTTGCAGCTACTTTCGTACAGCTACTCAAAACCCATCCGTTGGTGCGTGGGGTCGCACTCCTCTTTCTTACGGCTAGCGCGCTTGGTGTGATTGAGCTAAGGTCGAGCCTATTTACGGTGTCAAATTAAGGACACGGAAGCGCAATGCCGACATGGCTAACTTAATCTCAGGGCGGATGTATCTCCCATGAAACGGCGCGTGGGGTTGAGTCAGCTAGCCTATAATGAATATAGCATCCCCCACAAGCCTTTGGCAAGATGGCTTCTCGAAGCCTTCAAGTAGGAGGCTGCATAACCAACTATAATGCGACGATGATCTCTTACATTGCATGACCCGGGTACTAACATGAGCGTCGATTGTAATCAGGAAGGAACCCGTTCTGGCGTCCCACTTGATTGTGAGATCATGCGATGGCAACGACAACAGTTTCGAGTCATGTGAGAGTGGCGCCTTGAAGCGACCACCCATCACAGAATCTACAACCTAATCTATAACCCAATCTCAAACCCCGTCTCCATGTAACAAATATATGAGCATTTCAAAATATGTAGCACTAGTGTGGCCTAGTGGAGAACTACCACGGCTTGCCGATCCGGGGGACCGAGGAAAGTTGTGGGGGGCAAAATCACCCCGGGAGCTGCGATATTAGCATTCAACACACTAGCCAGCCGAAGTCATTAGGAGAATAACCGCATACCTAGTCTGCGGCGGAGCGGCTCCAGTACCAGATAGCTCGTTGGTGCAGATCAGCTCGTTATTCCTTGCACCATGGCGACGATACGGTGTCACGGCGGGTCGACGGCGAACGGGCAGCCTTCCTTCGCCAGTGGCCGCATATAGCCACAAAAGAGCGAGCAGCAACGTGCGGATGCGCGCGCCGTTAACGTACACGTCGCCAATGAAGATGGCTATCATGGTGTCGATCACGCTGAAGCGGGCTCGTCAAAATAAGGGTGATGCAATGGGCAGGCAGTGCGTGGAACGACCATGGCCCGCCCACCAGCCACCGCGTTCCGCCGAGTTTCATCATAGATGCGTCTTGCCTGGATTTATGATCTCGCTTTCCTGATACTTTTTGTCGCCATTCCTCGACTCTGGGCACGCAGCGGAATATCTCCCACCGTAGCATTTAAGAGTCGAGCTCACGCCTAGCGCAGATGCTCACACAGTTCGATTATGCAGCGCAAACTTCATTTATCTAGTTCAGGTTCCGCCTTCAACTCCAGGGCTAATTTGGCTCCCATCACCTACAAGAGAGTGGAGTCGTTTATCTGCATATAAATCTGGCATTAGTCTACTCAGAGTTTTATTCGACCTTGGTAGAGCCCGTTATATTTACTTCATACCTAGGCCCTAGACTTACTCAAACAACCATGAACGTGGCGGGTCTAACATGCCAACTTCCACATCATCTCAGTCACTGCTCGCAACCTTTAACTTGCCCCATAGGTCGTTAGAGCCGAAGCTGAAAGTCTAATTCCGAAGTGCTGTTGGGTTGGAACGAGTGCCTCTTGCGACCATTCTTCTCGATTGTGCCCTCTCGAGTCTGAATTGGACCACCTATACATACAAATCTTCGAACATTACAGACCGCCATAGAATCTGCGCAATTACCAAACTTGCGCTCTGGAAATTTGCAGGTGATTGGCCCTGCAGCATTATCTTTGATCTCACCTGCGTCTCGAGAACTCGATATGCCTCCAACATGGTCTCAGGGCGAGGCCACTACGCGGAGCGGCCACTGCCAGGAATTTGACATAGAGAAGAATATGTACGACAACACGCAGAACTCGCTGGTTCTGCCACCTCTCGCCCATGTAGGCCAGGAGATGCCAGCTCATACCCAGATCCCCGTGTCCCCTATCTCACCAATCCATGAAGGCATTACTCCGTTCTCAAGTGTGGCAAGACTGTCGCTACAATGGCCCGCAGGGTGGCAGGCCGCAAAAGCTACGATGCCCGATCAAGCAGCCAAGAAACCAGCGCGACTAAAACAAAAGATTAGTCGATGGATCGTCTTTCAACTTTGGTTCAACACGTACCGTAAGTTCTTCACCATTGTCACCTTGCTCAACCTGGCCGGAATAATCATGGCCGCACTCAGTCGGTTCCCTTATGCCGAGAACCACCTTGGTGCGTTGGTGCTTGGAAACCTACTCTGCGCAATTCTGATGCGAAACGAGTTGTTCCTGCGGTTCCTATACATGATCGCCATATATGGCTTGCGAAGTGTATGTCCCTTTGTTTATCATTCACGCGATGTGCTGCTAATTATTGTTTCATTAGTGGGCTCCATTGAGAATCAGGCTGGCAGTAACTTCAATTCTGCAACACGTCGGAGGAATCCATTCGGGATGCGCACTCTCCGGCGCTGGGTAAGGTAACATTCAAAATCAGTGGCGAACGGGCTAACAGGGTCTTCAGCTGGTTGATATTCAAGATTGTCGAGATCATACGGCTTCGAGCCGTTCAGCACAAAGCTGTGATCGTCACTGGCGTAATCACAAATACCCTTGTGATCATTTCAGTCTTGAGCGCCTTCCCATGGGTTCGGAAGTCAGTGTTCCAATTTATTTGCTAAAATATGTCGGTGGCTGACTTCTGTATTAGCTACCATCATAACGTGTTTGAGAAGCACCACCGCTTTATTGGATGGCTTGGTCTAGCGGAATGTACACACCAATCCGACCTCGATACTAGTACTAACAAATACTAGACCACCTGGTTCTTCGTGGTCCTGGGAAACACGTACGATATCACTCTTGGGGAATGGAGAGTCGATGCCAATTCGCTGCTCCGCGCACAGGAGCTATGGTTTGTAGTGTTTATGACAATATTGTACGTTTTCGTCTAGTTGTAAGGTGACTATTACTCATACTCTATAGTGTCCTCATCCCTTGGTTTACTCTTCGAGAGGTCACTGTGGATGTTGAAATTGTGGGCCATCTCTAGTCATTGCTCGAAATCGACTGACTTTGTTTTAGCCATCGCCTAAAGTCGCCATTCTCCGTTTCGAGCGCGGGATGCAGCAAGGTCTTCTCGGAAGAATCAGTCGCACTTCGATCATGGAGTACCATGCCTTTGGAATCATTAGTGAAGGCCGAAAATCCGCGCATCATTATATGATCTGTGGTGTTCAAGGTGACTTTACGAAGGGTCTCGTTACCCATCCACCCAAAACCGTGTGGACTAGGGAGCTGAAGTTTGGTATGCTCGTCCTCTTCTCCCCAATTTAGTTATCTACTGATATATAATAGCTGGTGTTGGGTATGCCTCTGCGATGTTTAAAAGAGGGATCCGCATCTGCACTGGAACTGGTATTGGGGCAGCGCTGTCCACCTGCATCCAGAGCCCTAATTGGTATGCCGCTCTGAAATAATTTTATAAAGCGTGGGTTTTCTGACATCCTGCTAGGTTTCTCATTTGGATAGGCTCCGATCAAGAGAGAACTTTTGGACCGACAATAACGGGTCTGATCCGCAAACATATCGAACCCGAAAGAATGATTCTCTGGGACTCGAACAAACAAGGAGGACGACCAGATACTATGGAACTCCTCAAAGCCACGTGGACGAGCTTTGGAGCCGAGGTCATCTTCATCACCTCCAACATGCAGGGGAATGATGAGATGATGCAAGGTTGCCGTGCAGGTACGCCCATCAACATCTTAATTCACAGTAAATCACTAACTTCTGAGAATCAGCTGGATTACACGCATTCGGCACCCTGTGGGACTTCTGATAGTCCGTCGTCTACTCTTGCACATCATCTTCGTCGTACTATGGCCGTAGCTTTCGTCTCTGCCTATGCCTTGAGTCGGACGATATATACGTCTAACAGGGAGGAGGCCAGTGAGAAGCCCCTAATCTAATGGCTGGAGATTTAGCTCGAATAACTTACTGTGCCCAGCGCAATTGAATTGTTATTCCCGCAACAAGTTTTTATCCCCAGGCAGCTGGTAAATCTCGATATGAGGCGCGGGTACGGATGGCCGGTGCAGCAATTGCTGGGTACCATCTGCTGGTCCCAGGACAGTTAAGAACCAGCGTGCAAGCATTAAATGCTTTATTTGCTGCGACTGCAGTCGTTAGGCCATTATCGACGCGCAGAGCGCCATTGTTCTGTGATGATATATTTATACATTTAGCTACTCAAATTAGATGCAATTATAGAAACAAAGATTGGAATGTATGTAAACTTTACTAGTCATCTTATACTATGAACTCATACTACAGCGCCTTATCCTCCCTTGCCGATGTATGCCATTTATCCTGTCAAATTTGATTACATTGCAACCTGTTATTAACTCCCCTAGAATTCTCCCGCTTGCTTCTCTCGCCTCTCTATCTACGCTAAACTATATCAATAGCAACCGAATCTCCTTCCCAAACCCCCTCTCAAAGGCAGCATATAAAGCAGTCCCTTGTCTGTTGTTCCTAGCCTCTACATTCGCTCTACAATCTTTGACAAGAAGCTCTACACTACAGCCCTTTCGTTTCCTACCCCCTGCTGCACAATACAACGCTGTATATCCCATCCAATCCGCAGTATCGACTGCGTTACTATTCTTAAGTAGCACATATAGGATTTCTTTTAGTCCGCCTGGAACCTATAGGGGCTGCCTCAGACTGTTGTCATCTATAAGATTCTGTACAGCATAGTAAAGCAGGGTCTGCCTATCTCTATCCCTATGATCTAACTGTGTGCCACAGGCTACTAACAACTGTATGAGCAAAGCGCAATCGTAACCATTAGACCACGATGGTTCTTGCCGCTGTTGCTACTCACGCACAGCGTAGTCCACAGGCGTAAAGCAGCATTTGTCTACAGCGGATGGCGAGACGCCTTGTTTGAGAAGGGAAGATACCCGCATAACATCCTAACAGTATGTAGCGTTGTATAATAGAGTTTCGCTAAAGCGACATTGATCTATGGGGCGTTAGAATCGCCTCTTGAAACTTCAGTTTGAGTTTCATCTTCGATAGGTAGGGTGTCGTCAAAAGGTGGTGTTGCAGTGGCTGTAAAAGTTGAGAGCTCAGTCGATAAGGCCGGTGAATTGTATATACATACCAACAGAGCTTGTCATATGTTTGTATATAATAGTGTAAGAGGTGTTGAAATTCGAGCAGTTTAAACGTCGTTATTTAGATATTTAGAGGAGGAGCCAAATCTCCCGAGGGCTGGTGACAATGGTCACGGGACCCAAAGCCACAACCACCGTGAATCTTGGCAATTGCGCTAATCACAACGATGTAACAACGAATAACGACCGGCCACCTAAATATCATCGTTCCATGATTTCAAGGAAATAGATTGCATTTTGGACTTTCACTATATTTGTCATGTCTCAACAGTTGCATTCTTCTTGTATCTATGAGTAGATGCAAGCTTCAAGTTCAGCACCCCAGAATTATATGGGCATTGACGGACGGAGTCGATAATCCTATCCGTCGATTTGTTCCAACACTTAGTCCTTGGTTGTTTTGTTACTTGTTTGAGGCGGCTCATCATGGAATCAATGACACCGGACGATGGGGACTCGAGACGCAAGCGTCGGAGGCAATTTAGTGTCCGAGCCAGCGATGTTTCTACCTCGCCCGGGGAATTCGGCTCTATGAGGCCTGGAGTTGCGAAGGGTTCTTCGAGTTTTGTGGGTAGCGGAAGTGGAATCTATTTCGTGCGAGCAGTACAATCTGCTTTTGCTAGGAACTACAGCCAGGGCAGCCATGCAATCGACGATGAATTCGTGCCCGGGGAGGATGATCACCTTCAGATTCAAAATCCATCAGGCTCACTCTGGAACTCGGAAGAAGTCTGTTTTATTTCTGCAAGCCAGCCTATCGTCTCAATCTCCTTTGATGATTTGGTGCGTTGGAGTCAATCGTTCTTCAACAATTGGCATCCGCTGTTCCCGTTTCTACATGCACCAAGCATTCTGGTGCTCTTCGAAAGAATTGCAACCCATGGCGTTCAAAGTTTGGGCATTGTGGAAGCAATTACTGTACGCTCAGTATTATCTATCTCGGTTGCAGACCGACGTCAAATGCCCAAGGATGATCCGACACTGATCCCATCAAATCTGGTTTTCAGCACCATCGACGAGGCGATTTCCTCTCTCACACCTGTCATTATGCAACCTTCCACACTATCTGCACTGCAAGCTCTTGTGGCGATCCAGGTGTTTTTAATTTCCATGCTGCGTCTCAATGCTGCATCGAGAATTGGCGGTCTCATCGTACGCATTACTTTTCATCTCGGTCTACACAGGTGCCCTTCGAGGTTCAAACAATTCACGCTGGCTGAGGCAGATATGCGTCGAAGGTTATTTTGGGCGATATATAGCCTTGAGAGATATCTCTCCCAATCACTGGGGCTGCCTTTGGATTTAAAAGACGATGATGTCGACGTCTGCTACCCGGACAATGAACTTCATGATATCCAAGCTAACGAGGCGGCTAATGGGCAGCAACTCCATGGTGAGGCACTTAATTTTCATGCTTATTACATTCCGTAGCTGACTTATCTCAACCAGACCCGCGCCTTCTGCTTCTCCCATCTTTTCTAGCCCGCCACGGCAAAATTAAGGGCTTGATTTTAGAACTTAGGCACAAGTGCGCGAACAACAGAACTACTAGTCCCGATGAAGTCAGTTATGTGGACGCTGAGATATCAAAATGGTGGAACGAAGCACAAGATCTTCTCGAACCTGATTACATTAATGATGCGGCGGAGGAAGAACCAGATGGTGGACAAACCCCATGTCTGTTAAAAGAGACACACAAACTTCTCATCATTGTTCAGAAGCACGAATCCACAATACTCCTGAATCGGCCTCTCATAACATCTGGCTACGACACCTCTCTATTTGCGGCAGCAATGCAAAAGTGTATTGGAGCGTCAAAACAGATTGTTTCAAAAGTATACCTTCACTTGCATGAGGGTATGAACAAGGTAGGATCGCGTGATGGCAAAATTCCAAATCCACTGTTTTGGCCTGGCTTCACATGGTGTATTTGGATGAGGTAGGATAGCGTGCTCTATATTATTGACGTTTATCCAACTGATAATATTGAACAGCGGCTTAATATTGGTCTACGCAGCATCCGAAGGATATTATTCTATAGAGATAGCTCAACGGTAAGTGCAGGAGGCCAGGTCATGACGAACATACTAACTATCTTAAGTGAGGCTGGTCGATGTGTAAAGATATTAGAAACACTCTCATTGCGAGGGAACTTCTGGCCCGGAGCTTGCGCATCCGCGCTTATAGATTTACAGAAAGCTCTGGGCAACAAACTCTCCAACGGTACCCTCGGCCAACACGTCGGTTTGCAGTCTCGAACAAAAGAAATGTGGAGGTCAACAGATGCACCCAATTCAATCTCACGGCAGAACGTACGGCTGCGGAATAGCGAAACCGGTACAATGCAAGACACTGGAGGAGCCTCCGCTACGCCCCGTGCCCCCAATCCCGATTTCCTGCCACATGGCTCACCGGGAGCTTACCAAGGGAATAGGCAGGCGCCAAGCATGAACAATTCGATACCAGCCCATTTGGGAAGTCCTCGAGGCGACATGTCAATCCCTTTTCAACAGATCGAGGCGTCGACCATGGAGTCAAACCGAGCACCCGGCTACGTGGCTTGGCCTATGTTAAACGGACCAACTTATCAGATGGGTGACCAGTTTAACGGATTTGACGATATATTTCAGCTCATGGATGCTTCTTATCAAATTAATGAGCAGATGTATGAGCCCGGAGATATGGCCCAATTTTAGAAATATCTATAACGTGGGTGGACATGACCCTGCGCACGACAGGACCCTGCGCACTTTTCGCGACTTCCCCACCCCCTTACTTTAGAACGCGTTTTATCCACCTTCCACTATGTCAGTTATTACCAAAGAAGCAAAAATCATTCTAGCTATCGAGGCTATTCGAACGTCCAGAAAGCTAAGCCGTCGAGCTGCTGCAAAGCTCTATAAAGTTCCCGAATCGTCACTTAGGCTTAGAATGAACGGCCACCTTCCCCTCCCTAAGCGACGGCCAGCAAATATCAAATTGTCTAAGTTAGAGGAGGAAGTGATTGTTCGGAATATACTTGAGCTAGATTCCAGAGGGTTTGCACCCCGGCTAGCTGGTGTGGAAGATATAGCCAATTTTATTCTCGAATCGCGTGGAGGGAAGCGTGTTGGAGGCCGCTGGGCACAGCGGTTTATACAACGACAACCAGCCCTTAAGACGCGTTTTAATCGCGTTTATGATTTCCAAAGGGCCTTATGCGAAGA